>BQNB010094147.1:0-26189 GCA_026074375.1 Tanacetum coccineum | reverse complement strand
AGGTATGTTTTGTATGATTGGGTGAGTAGGGCAAGTGTGTTGGTTAAGTTCTCAATTAAGTTGTCCGTTGGAGAGAGTCCCGAATCAAGTTGAGTGTTGTCAGCAAAGTGTGGTGGAACATATGTGGATGGTGGAGTTGTAGATGATCATGAATAGTACTACTGATGTGAGACATTGGACATCAAGGCAAGAGGATCCACAGTGTGTTGAGTGAATCGATCCAACATCATTTTGTTCTCATTGGCATGTGCCTCGTGTTGCTTCAGATAAGCATACAACTGATCATAGTTGGAGTCCTTCAATCCCCTGTTTAGTTTCACTGCTGTCACAAATCTACCCCATTCAGGAAACATGTTGTTCACTAACTTTGAGTTCAGCTGCATTCTGGACATGGTCATCTTGATGTTCCACATGTCATTGATGAGTTTAGCAAACCGAACATAGTAGTCGTGGATGGTTTCTCCTTTGTTCTGTCGAAAGTGTTCAAAGTCATCATACAGTTGTGATTCCCGGTCTTCTTTGGTTAATTCTGAACCTTCTAGGAGCATCTTTACATTGTCCTATATGTCCTTTGCATCAGTGTAATGATTGATAAGAGTGTAGATGTCCTTTGGTAACCCTTAAAGTAGGATGTTTGTTGCCCGAATGTCAGCATTGTACATTTCCTTGTCTTCAGGGGAAAGGTCAGAATAGACTCGAGGTCGTTCTAGACCTAGGGCTCCTTCAGTTCCTTCAGCAAGTGTTTCCTAAAAAGTCCCCATTTGAAATGGTCCTTCATCAATTGACTTCAGAATGTTCACACCATTCTCTTTACCCCGACAATACAGTCGAATACGTTGTTGCCATGATGCAAATTCAGTTCTATCAAGCATAGGTGGTCGGGTATCAGAACCGACACATT
This sequence comes from Tanacetum coccineum, assembly GCA_026074375.1. Lineage (NCBI taxonomy): Eukaryota > Viridiplantae > Streptophyta > Magnoliopsida > Asterales > Asteraceae > Tanacetum > Tanacetum coccineum. The sequence goes on along the minus strand of BQNB010094147.1, from coordinate 25,288 downwards.
GGATGTCTTCCAAAAGATTAGCCATCTTAATTGATTGTGAAATGATTAAGTTGACCGAACAATGATTAGTGATTGTATGTTAAAAGTGATGATTGTATGTTAGATTATGTGATATGTTGTTTAATTATGATTTGGTTCGGTTGAAATGAGTTAACGTAATGAAGATAATAAGACTTAGGCAAAACGCAATGAAGAAGCTTAGACAAAACGCAATGAAGAAGCTTAGACAACACGCAGTGAAGAAGCTTAGACAAAACGTAGTGAAGAAGAAAATTTTCCCAGAGTTTCTCTCTACCAAATCGCAATGATGGTCTTTAAAAATAGGCAAAACGCAGGAGACAAGTCGAAGACAAAACGCAGTGAAGAAATGAATTGGGCAGAGTTTCTCCAAGGCAAAACGCAATAGTGGTCTTCAAATTAAGCAAATCGCAACCTGTAACAACAACCAAATCGCATAGACAAAACGCAGTCTCGAATAAGACAAAATGCAGTATTGTTGTACTTCACTAAACGACAAAACGCAGTGTCCTTTTTCTGACAAAATGCAGGAGACAAAACGCAGTCAAGAAATTTGCTAGAGAGACAAAACAAAGTCAAGAAAATACGACTTTTTCCACCTAAAAACACCTAAAAATTACTCTTTTGAACGTTTTTGCTTGGTTTCTTTTGCACAACTTGATCCTAGAAGGCTATAACAACTACAAAAACACTAACTTTAACACCACAAACGTGAGAATCAAAGAGTGTCAAGAATGAGACCATAAACCTTCAAAAACTAAACTTTTGATCTAAACTAACCAAGAAAATGCACACACAATCTAGCTAATCATCCCATGAGATCTGGTACCAATTGTACTATATTGGATATCATAACACAATGAATGATCTAGGGGTTGGCTAATTTATCTTAGAGAGAGAAAGTGAGTTCTAGTGAGAGAAAATACACCTTATGTGTGTGTATGATAGAATGAACAACTAACCCCTTCCCATGGCTGGAAATGGGGTATAAATACAAGTGTTTTGTGCCCCTAAGTGGGCTAACATGTGGGTAAAGACCCGGCCCAACACCATAAGTCATACGGTAATTAGACGATTAATATTAATGATACGAGCTAACCTATGCTAGACATTACACGAGGTGACCGAGTCTTTTACATGGATTTTCATAATCCTAACAAAACCACACCGCATCCGCAATTGCGGATTCTATAAAAGTATAGACCGCACCATGCGGATCCTGCGGTTTCGGTTTTGCGGTTTTCCAGTTTTCAAATGCGGATTTTTGAGTTTTAACCGCACCACACCACATATGACCATTTTTTAATTTTGGGCTTGAACCCAATAAAAATTTTGGGCTTGAACAAAATAGTTATTTTGGGCTTAATGTAAATACACTATTATAATTATATTCATGTGAGATAAAACTAAAAATATAAACACTTAATTAGTAAAACGAAAAATATAAAACTAATAAAACTATAAATACACCGCATCCGCACCACACCCCTAAATCTACTTTATACTTTTTAGCCCAATGAAAACCCTCCTTTTTAAAATCCATGTGTTTCAATTTTTGAGAGATAATTAGTAAAAATTTGAAATATTTTTATTAAAATTATTATTTATAGCAATTTTGGTGCGGTTCGGGTGTAGCGGTGCGGATTTACGGGTAAAACCGAAACCGCACCGCAAATTCGGTTTTTCTTATTTTTAGAAACCGATCCACCGGTTTTTGTCATGGTGCGGTTTTTGCGGTGCGGTTTTTGCGGTTTTGGTGCGGTTTGCGGTGCGGTTTCTACTCACCCTTAGTTTATGGGGCATGGTTATAACGTATGAATTCGCATCTTGACAACAATCTATAATGATTACTCCCTAATAACATGGTTTTGGTCGCAAACCATATATTTCCCATGTGAGATATTATAATTGTGCAATACATAGTAAAATCCACCACAATGCACAAAATGAGATGTTAAGAGTGATAATTCATTCGGGGGAGAATGAGCAACGAAATATTTGGAATGAATTATAATATAAATGTTGATCTATTAATAAAATATGAACTTGAAGTTCAAGGGACAATTTATATTCCAGTTCTAGTAGTTGCCAAACATGTTTAGTGACCTAAATAAAGTGACTAGATCATATGCGCTGCTAGGGCTCCGATTACAATGTATGTCCCAACAGTAAGACCAATGATTGGTAGTAAGCCTATGGCACGTCTGCAACGTGATAGACTATTCAATTTCAAATAAAAGACCTCGAATGAAGATATAAAATGGAGCAAGAAAGTTAAGATGGTCGAATCGAGGTAATAAAGACCCCATAAGAGTCTCCTAAAGAGACACTAGACTTGAAGATAATTAAAAAAAACCCGGGGTATGTGAAAAGCTATGAGATCTCAATAAATCATATATTGCAATGTCTAGTAGAATATGGAATCGAAAAGTAATGAATCAACGTCGATAGTATTATATATGATGGTAATGATTTTGTAAATAAATAAATAGCGCTATAATCATGGTGAGGATCATGAAAGCATACCAGCAGGAAGTGAAAATGTTTAAATGAGTGGCCAAAAGATGTAAAGACGCGAAGAAATAATGAAAGATTAAAGTCTCTTGTGACAAGACATGATTATAAGGAGACATGTTCTCATGTGGTGGATCAAATAATGCATTAATATTTTATAAGTCTGGCAATATAATAAGTAATCCATATGCGTCTAAAAGATAAATTAATAGAGCTCATGTGATGTTGAGATTTTATTGCATGATATAAAATGCATGAAGCATGCAAGTGAATTCTAATTCTTAAAGCGTATAAAAAATTTCTCGAGAACACTACTTGACAGTATCAAATTAATCATGTTTTTGGCATATGTGTTAGAACACACTGGTAGGGCTGTAAACGAACCGGATGAACATGAACGGAGCCTTGTTCATGTTCGTTCATTTAATTTTAACCGGACAAATAAACGAACACGAACGCTTAAACGGACGGATTTTCTTGTTCATGTTCGTTTATTAAGAAAATGAGTTGTTCATGTTCGTTTATGTTCGTTCATTAAGAAACTAAACGAACCTTAAACGAACATAAACGATCAAACATAAATGAACGTAGAAATAAAACATAAAATATTATCAAATTATGCATAATATTATGTTTTATAGGTATTGTTTTATTTAAACATACCAGATTTAAAAGTATAGAAATATACATTTAAAAGATATGATATACGAACATAAACATATAAATGAACATAAACAAACGTTAATAAACGCCTAATCGGACGTTCACGAACATAAACGAACGAACATGACTTGTGTTCATGCTGGTTTATTTAACTAAACGAACGTAAAATAATGTTCATGTTCGTTCATTTAATAAATAAACGAACATGAACGAACTTTTTACCGAACGGTTCATGAAATGTTCACTGAACGTTCAGTTCGTTTACAGCCCTAGTCGTATTACTCACGGTTTTATAAACTGATGAATGAGTTGACAAGGAACAACTTGCAAGTTACTACAATGCAAGTGAACGTTCAATTTCTGACAAAATGCATAGAAGTCAAATTCAAATAAAAAGACACAGTTTGTCTTAGCTTATGAATTGAACATCTAAAGGATGATATATATGTACATCAAGAAAACTAAAGCAAATGCTAACTATCTTTTTATGGAAAAACAACGCCATGTTTATGAGGTCTCATGATGTTGGAAATACCCATTTGATTTATAAAGATGGTGATCACTGTATCAATTTAGATATGTTATACTAAAATGTGTATGAAACATTTATAATCGTCGTTAGTGGTCATACATGGTGTTAGCAATGAATAACTTGTGAAGTATGATGATATACTTGAATGAGATGTATGATGCATGTTATTATAGATATGCGAACAACATGTAGAGAATATTTATTAAAGTGATTCTACCAAGAGACTTAATGTGTGTTTTACTGACTTAATGAGCTTAAGTGATCATCACCACAGGGTTTTTCGACAAGGGTTTTAACGAGGCAACATCCCTACGCGTATAAAGGAATTATGTACTCTTTTTCCTTCACTAGATTTTTGTCCCACGGGGTTTTGTATAGCAAGGTTTTAACGAGGCATATTATTCAAATGGACATCCAAAGGGGAGTGTTATGAATAAAAATGGAATGGATATTCATATCTCTTAGCATTAGTAGTTATCTTTATTATAGTATTTTATATTCTAGAATACTCATTTTCTAACTATATATACATACCTTCATTGTGAGATAAATAATACAATTTTTCATTCTCTCTATCTTGTTATTCTTGTTTATTTACTTCATTGTTTCACAACAACAGAAATAACTTTTATAATTAACTTATTTGCGCACATCTTTCTATATATCTTTTTATAAAATCGTATATTTTCCATGCATGGAAAAAATTAATAAAAAGGAAATTATATTTAGTTACGGATTCTAATTCTAAATTTTAATCTTAGGCGTTTCCTTCTAACTCCTATAAATTCCAGGATATTCCTCATAAACCTATATACGATTCACAAGTTTGATAAACCCGAAAATCATCCTTAAAACCTACTAAATTTCTTCATCATGTCGAGCTCGCCAATGCTTAAGCTAATGTCAAAGGACGAACATGTGTTCGAGATCAAACAATCACTCGTGATCCAATCCGTTACCATCAAAGCTCTCGTCGACGATGATTGTGCCTCCAGTGTTATTCCTCTCCCTAACGTCGATGCCAAAAACATAACCCTAGTTATTGAGTTTCTTAAGAAACAAGCTTTGTTCACCGCTGCAAAAGATGCATACACCCAACTTGAAAACAAGGAGGAGGGTGCTGAAAACGCCGAGAAGAAACGGGCTAAAGAAGAGGAGAAAAAGAAACTAGATTTGCTCGAGAATGATGTGAAAAGTGTCTATAAAGACCTAGAGAACGATGCTTTGATAGAAGTTATTCTGGCTGCTAACTATCTTGACATCCAGGCATTGATGGACGCGACTTGTCAGCAAATGGCGGATAACATTAAGCACAAGAAGCCGGAGGAGGTTCGAAAAATATTACATATCCCAAATGATTTTACGCCCGAAGAAGAAGAAGATGTTCGTAAGGAAAATGCATGGGCATACGAAAATATCGATCAAGTTTAGGTTCTACCAATATCTTATCTACTATCATGAGTCCTTTAATATGAATGTTTTGAGTTATATGATTTTTTACTAGGTTTTCAATCTTTATTATTGGAGTAACATCTGTTTATCGGTTTATAATATGGTTTGCATGATTATTATTGATTAATTTTTATATGTCCAACTAAAGTTCTCGATCTCGAGCCATATTTAAGTTATAAGGCCCTGATCATATCATATGTATCGATGCAAATCGTAGGTTAGAGATGATCTCTACACATGGCTTTTGTGAAATAGCTTTTTCACAATGCTTATTAAATCTCTTTGCAAAATCAAGATTAAGCTTATAAACACACTGTTGTGTATTGTTTAGATAATAAGTATGTGTGACATACAAAACTCTTCAATCTGTTTGCAACAACAAACATATGTGATGTGATCATAATAAATAAATAAACTCATTTAATCATGTACAAAACTGAGTGGACAGTGTTTAGAACTGTTAAATTATAGCTTATTAGTTAAGCTTGCAACAATCGGCATCCTAGGCGTGCTTCTTCCACACTTTCTTGTAAGAAATAAGTAGTCACTAGCTAGATTGCGAGTAGACTCAATGGCTTACATTTGTTTTCTTTCTTGAGACCTTTGTATAGATTATGCTACCATACGCGGTGAAGATTTTGCTCGCTTTTTCTTCCACCTTATTTGAGTGGTGATGATGGATCATATGCCATTCTTAAGATATCGTCTTCTTTGAGTTTACTTATTTGGCTCCTCCGCCACCTGTCTACTTTTCCACACGATTGGGGCTACCAGCATCCACACTATCAAAACAAAAGATAAAAAAACTAAGTAATATGATAAATATTGTCTCATTGCCTTTACGCAATGCCGGGACGTGCTGCAAATTTGAAAGTGTGAGAAAACCGTTTAAGTTTCTGATTTCCGTAAGGCCAAAATACTTATGGGTCAAAAATGAAAACTTACAGTTGACACAGACGGCTAGCCACTCGTTTACAATTCTAACCCAAGTACCAGTCCAACCAACATCAATCGTCCACCTGCAAGAGTACAATTATTTATGTAAACGAACAATAGGATTGGCTTGCCTTTGATAGAAGATATTGAACTATGATCACTTACTTTTTCATATGGTGATGAGAACTCCAACCAATTAATTGCATTGCAAAGTACATTGTTCCAGTGGCAAAAACAAAATGGAAGAATCCAAAACTAGACGGATTAGGCCCAAGCCCGGTTTGTGGGTTTAAGGTATTAGGGTTTTACTACTATAAATATTAGTCAATAATAAATCATAACCTACAGGCTTTATTCATCATTCTAACATGGTATTAGAGACCAAACCCTAACTCTCTCTTAAATCATTCCACCGATCCCTAAAATTTTTCCGCTGTTCTATAAAAAAAACCCCTCATCATCGACTTTGAATCAGTCAAAAACCAATCACGTGATCATTTAATTCTTGCTAAACTATCTACTAAAGAATGGAGCACATGGCAGACGAAACCTTCAAATCAAAAGGAGAAAGAAAGCCTTGTTGCAAACGGGCCAAGCATAGAGGTGAAGTGGGATTTTGTTTTTTATTTTTTATCAAGTCTATAGTTTTTGTTTTTATGTTAAAAAAATATATGTTTTGTCAATTGTTAATTATTTGTGTTGGTGATTTTTGCTACTGTCATAAATCCACACAATCATGATTTGTGTTGGTGATTTATGCTAAGGTCACAAATCCACACAATTTTATTGTTTGTTTATTTTAATGTTTTATTTTGTTTTCTGCTCCAGTCCGAGCTTTCGCGATTTCGCCGCTCGGACTGCGGGGGAGTATTAGTGGATAATTAGGCCCAATCTCGGTTTGTGGGTTTTGGGTATTAGGGTTTTGCCATTATAAATAATGGTCATGAATAATATCATACAGACGGGGTTTTATCATTGTCTAACATGGTATCAGAGCCCTAATGATAGAAAACCCTTGTCAGGTATTATATTATTGATATGTTTTTATAGTGTTACATGGAACATACTAGAAATCATAAAACCCTAATGGACCCAACCCCCAAACCGGGCTTAGGCCTAATCCGTCAAATACTCCCTAGCAGTCCGAGCGGCAAAATCGCGAAAGCTCGGACTAGAGCAGAGAACAAAATAAAACATTAAAACAAACAAACAATAAAACAATATGATTGTGTGAATTTGTGACCTTAGCACAAATCACCAACACAAATCACGATTGTGTGGATTTGTGACCTTAGCACAAATTGTGTGGATTTGTGACCTTTGCACAAATCACCAACACAAATCACGCGTGGTTGTGTGGATTTATGACCTTTGCACAAATCACCAGCACAAATAACACAAATCACTAACAATTGACAAAACATAACTTTTTTTTAAATAAACTTTAAATTGCATAGATAAACTCTCGATCTGCTAGAAACATCATCAATTCTTGGAGATGAGCAACATTTATTGTTCTTTAATGGGAACAATCAGACGTAGGGTGTGATAACAAACACACATGTGTATTGGTAACAAAACAAACATAGCACCAATAACTCCTATTCCATTCTTTTGATCCCATCGTGAGTTGCAAATTAGGAATCATGATTTTTTTTATGACAGGGAAAAAAAGAGTTGTATCTTTATTCTTTGGAACGGTGGAAACAAAATAAAATAATAAGGAATTAGGGATCCCTCTGAATCATCGACGAGTTGCCGATGACCGGAGGACAACGATTTTGTGAAGAAGGTTAGTGTTTCTGAGTGGAAGATACGTGATTAGGGTTTAGGATCTTAATGGCTGATACCATGTAGAATGATAGAAAACCCTTGTCAGGTATTGTATTGTTGATATGCTTTTATAGTGTTACATGGAACATACTCGAAATCATAAAACCCTAATAGACCCAACCCACAAACCGGGCTTGGGCCTAATCCGTCTAATATAAGGAACGTCATCTTCAGCCTGTTTCTCATCCTTTTGGAATTGCTGATATAATTATCAGATTTAGTTAGCTCCATAGGTGTGAAAGACCTATTGAGATGATGTTTAAACCAGGTTCTTGTTTTACCTGAAAGCATCTAGAATCGATGCCCGTTGAAAATGTGGCAATCACCATTGCTAGGAGTGCGACAATAAAAGTCTGTAACAATAATAGGCGTGTCATTAATTTTGATTCTTTCACTTCAATGAAGTATCAGAAATCGAAGCTTACAATAATAGTTAGTCAATCTCTTGAGCCCTCGGAATTCCCGAGACATTTGTTATCAGCTAGTTCACTGTAGGCATACAAACGTGGTTAGATTTGAAGCACATGCTATAATGTTGTTAAACAACTTCCACTTAGAGGTTTAAAATGGGTGGGTCAGGCAGGTTGGTTAACGGGTCAAAATGGGTACTTTTGGTAAAGATCAAAATATTGCCCTAAAAATCGATTTAGGTAGCTTTTTATGTTATCAAAATACACTTGAGGTAAAGTTCGCACTCATTTCCTTTATACCTATTTATTTGACCCGTTAGTTATAAAACACTACTCGAATCAATGCATTCGCAATGTGCCACCTATATCCCATACTAAGAGGAAAAATAAGTGTACCTTCTAATAGCAGACCAGCATAAGAACACGATATACAGCCCCATAAATTCTTTGGATCATCTATATGAAGCTTTTGGATGACACTCTGGGTGCTGCTACGCTAACTTCGTGCACTGATATTTAAATGCCATTATTGAAAAGATTGCCAATACGACCAACAATATCTACTCCAACAAAACTTTCAGAGGGAAAGAATAAAGAAAGGTTAGAAAACAATATAAAAATTTAAATCCAATGATTAGGCATGGAACAATTAACATGTCAATTATAGCTAATTCAAGTTTGTTGCATCTTTTACATTGTAGGAGTTGATGCACTCTGAAAAGGAAGGAGACTAGTAGAACAATGAAAGAACTTCACATAATGTTGAATGTAGATAACTAGACTTAGCAATATTTAGTACATCTTAACCTATTTATATTCTAACTTTTATTCAAAGGACAAGGGTGACCACCTTTAAAATCCATATGTTGTTAATTTTTTTGGCCACAAGGTTTCTTGCTATTAGATAGTACATAAAGGTTCTAATGATTACTTTCTCACAGGTCACTGTCCCACGTCGCCACAAAACTGATCATTAAGTGAAGTATCTTTAAGTTTGGCGAGAGGAATTTGGTGTTCTTCACTATGTGGAAGATGTAAGAATATCATATTTACCTTATTTATTGACGTGAACTTTAAGTTTGGTGAAAATTATCTTATGATCCTGCATTTGTGTGATATAAAAAGGTCTACTTTTGACTATGATAATGGCCCTTTTCATGATATTAGGATGTGGCCTAATTAGTAACCTGCACAATCATAAACATCAAAACTATTGTCACCAATCCTTCTGAGTATAAAACAAACATAAAATCACTTTATATTACAAGATAAACCGACAATTTATATATTTTAGACATGAAAAAAAAATTAATGTCTACAAGTATAAAAAAAATTAGTAGTGATTTATGTCTATTATGTCATGAAAATGCTAACATTTGTAACTTACGTTGATGGAGCTTGAAGCAAGCAGTAAGTGAGGAAGACTGCAATCATTGCACATATAACCCTTCAATGTGTAATAAGGATTTAAATGTTAGTTAATTCAAAGATATTAATCATAAAAAAATAAACGCCATGTCATCTAAAAACAAGTATTCACCTTTTAACAGCTATAACAATATCAACCGATGAATTGCATTCAGGATCAAGAGCTTCACTTGCCCAGCTAAGAAGCAGATCTAGTAATGAATTAAAAAAATTACAGATGAGTTCACTTAAGTTCCTGTGAATCACGTTCCTCCACATGTAAATGCACTCATCAATCATATGATATGTCGTTCGTTATTAAACCTGACAAAACGTATCCCTTACTTATTGATGTATATAGATTTATTATGAAAAAGTTACAAATACAGAATGTAATTTTTAAAAAATCTAATACGGATATGTTTATACATGTATCTGGTATCCAAAACATTAATGCTACAAAAACATATTTTACCAAGATACTCAAAATTCACTTTATCAAGTTTCTTATTTCGCTCACTTGAATACGAACCAAGGCAAATTATAAAAAAACAAAAAAATTGCATTGATTGCTTTAATTTGTAACTCTTTGCTCCTAAACGTTTTGTTATATCATATCATATTTAATTATTTATCATATCATAACTAGAACAGCTATTAATGGATATCACATGCACATTATTTATTGGAGTCAATTTAACATGTACCTGTCCAACAAGTATTTCATTCAGTTCACTCATTGATGAGTTCTTTCAACAACATTAACCTGCAATTATAAGTAACAATGCTCATAAAGATCAATACCCACACATACATTTTTACAAAGGTGATAAGTAATAGTAACACGCCCCTCAGACTCAGACTGTAAAACTGAAACTACACAAAGTTTGCCAATTTTCATACATAGCTATTATATTGTCATGATTGCATTACTAACCATACCAAAAGCCCAATACAATCATAAGCTTACACATAATATGCATAATGATGCACTATTTGGAAGAACCTAATGGGAATGGGTAAAATGAGTAACCACATGAAACCAAATTATGTGCCAACATCATTAATCAAGTAGGTTCCCATTGTTGGTATGATTATGTGGTTTTATACCTTAGTCATCACAAAACTCATGTTTGGCTATGCGTTTTTTAGTCACGAATGAGCCAACTATAAGACTTCACTTTCCCATAAGTAAAACCTTAGTGCAATGAAAAATATTGTTATTCGCAAAGATTGTATAAGACATCTATGAACCCAACATACTTTGACCCAAAATTTTGCAACATAAAATAAACTTTCTTATAGGATTTCATCAACTTCTTCTGATAGTAGGTTTTCATGCACCTGTATCAGGCCATACAAGTTAACAGTTATCAAAGGTTTTAAATGAGAGGTTTTAAATGAGAAAAGAACAATCTGGGTCGACACAAGATACAAAGTAACTCGAATAGTAAAACCATCATGTTTTGAAACGTAATGTAATTAAACTGACCATTTTGCAAAATTAACAATGTTGTAAATGAATTATTCGAACTTGCTAAATTTGTATTTTTTTTCAACAATGGTAGATTATTCATTATGATTATTACATATATTATGTGTCTATGTTGGAATGGCATATACACGCATTTGCGAAGATGTTTCATTTTTGAAAGTCAAGCGTATTTTTAAAATGGAAACCTGATATGCTAAAAGCATGCACCAACAAGTCTTTATCAACCATATATTGTGCTGCATTAGCAACCTACAAGTTACAAAGCTCATCAGACTTTCAACAACCTATCTTAACACACCGAGGTACTCTTTTGATAACGATTTAATGCTACGCTGTCTCTATTACCATTAGAAATAATTCACAAAATTTCATGCTCCTCTGAATTTGTAGTTGTTTAAAGATCCACCAAAAGGGCACTAAAAAGGATGGATATGATGTTCACTGTTTTCCCTGCGGATTGCATATCAGGCTCACGGACCAATGTGACTTTTTTATACTCATTCTTTGGTTAGTTCACCAAACACTATTTTTGGATGAGAAATGTTTGTTATAAAGTACTTATATTTGCTAGACTAATTATTTTTCCATCAACAAAGTCATGTAGTCACCACACTTTAATCTTTTCCAATTCTTATTTACCTTTTCCACAAAATAAGCAACCCTAAATGCAGTTTTGTAAATCCTAATTTTGAAGCAGGAAAAACAAACAAATCCCGATCTCTTTACCAAACACCCAACAATCAAAAGCAATCGAAACCAATAATTAAAGCATTTGCAGATTATCGTAATAACAAAATATAAACAAATAAACCATATCCCTTTTCAAAGCAAACCAAAAAATTATATCATCCGATTAGAACATGGATCTTCAATTGTTGTTTGAGATGTACAAATTATATGTCCACATTCACTCCCACCATATAAACTTTGTTAATAATTTTGTGACATTTTCTCAAACGGGTAGGATTCTTCTTTTGAGGTGAACAGGGAAAAAGCAAAAAATGAAATGCAATTGAATACTGTAAAAAAAGAGAAGTAATAAGCGGGTGTTTGTTTTCACATACGAATATATAATTTGTTTATTTATTTAGTACTAAACTTATTTTAAGATTCTAATATTTTTACAAAATAGATTTAAAATCTACACAATCAAAAACTTTTAAGCTGTGCGTGGTAACAACATGACGTTTTAACTAACACGGGTTCTATTTCATTAATGAAACGGGTTCATGTTTTCTTTAACCTCAGTTAAAATTTTAAATTATTTTATATCTACTTGCCTAAACATTACGCGTCACGTTTCAATTACATGTACTAACATACTTAGACCTCCCATACTTCCAGAAACCGTACACAATCAACAATTAGATATGTGCATGCCTAGTATATACTTTTAAAGTTAAGTTTTTGTCATAAGTATTGTCATAAATTCACTAATAAATAATACATGAACTCCATTTGATTTAGTTCATCTTCTTATTAAAGTAATGGTTTCAATTGTAGTATTTAAAACTAATAATCTAAATCTCAAGCAACTCAAGTAATTGTTGTTATACGTTTTTGGCTACTCTTTCATTTTCTTATCATTAATACGAGTACATTCATTTGTCATCAAAGTGGATGTTAAAAAAAGACTATCCATGTTTCTAGATGAGTTAGATACGTAGTCATTACTCATTAACAAGTATAAATGGCCTATTTGTGTTTCTTCCACAAGCCATACTCTTCAAACTTTTCATGGGTGAAATTTACGACACCCGTTAGAATACAACATGTGGAGAATTTATTATTTTTGTTAGAGCACTCAACGGAAGGGGATAATGCTTTCAAATATGTGATGCTATGCCGTGAGTGGCAACAATATTCTCTCTTTTAATTTAGTTGTGCACATGAAGATTATGTACAAGCATTGTGCTTATGGTGCATGTGTAACCATCGACTTGGTTTTATGTCTCTTACAACTATGTAAATGAAAATTGTGTATATCATATTATAGCAAGCCAAAAAAATCTTATGCATTATACATACAAAATAACGTAAAGTTAAATTAATTTTTCATTGTGCCACTTAAAACGTTTTTTTCAATTGAACTAATTTAATGATGTGGAACTTTTGTGTATATATGAAACATTATTTATGTTAATATTAATAATATATAATAATAATATATAACAAAAACACAAATGGTCTCCCCATTGTCTCCCTCATGTCCCCTCACTATGTATTTTTTTATAATTTGGAACAGTGTTATAAACAGTACTTTAACATTAAAATATTATGCTTAATACACACATCTTATAAAACCTAGGATGCCCCCCCCCCTCACAAACCCATTTTTTTATTATTGTTATGAACAGTAGAATAATATTTAATTAATTCTTATGAACAGTAAAGAAATGATTAAACTATTCTCAAACAGTGATGTCTCCTTCTTGGCTCTCTACGTGTTATCACCCTTCACAAACGTCAAAAGATAAACCCTCACACACCCTTATCTGAAAACACATACTCCATATTTAACCACCGCCACCACCAATAACTTCGGCCATCGATAAACACATTGGTCATCAAGAATATGATTTCAAAAGCAATAATTCTTCTAAAAATGCCTCACAAGGGGTAAATTCTTAGGATCATCTACATCAATGTTGGCAACAAGATTTCAAAGATGACACGTATTGTGAACCTGAAACCTACAGACGTGATTTACTCAAGAATCTAGACATACTTGAAGATTTCATTGATAAAAGTGTAATTAAATGCGGTGAATTACAGATGAAAGAAAAAGAAGTTAATGCACTAAAGAAGACTAAAAAATAGTTGAATGCAGAAATACTTCATGAACATGAACTTGCAAAAAATTTCAAACTACAGTCAAAAGACATCCAGATCAATCCGATTCAAGCAGTAGGATAGAGTCTATAAACAACAGCTAAGAGAATGCACTCAGCAAATCAGTTAATGAAACTCAGATGCAAATGCAAGAGGAAAAGGTCAATATAGGTAAAGCATTGGATGCTTGGTTGGTTGTTACAGAATGCGATGGGACAAAGTCAGATAAGTGTGTTACAAGTAGCAGTTCGGGGAATTATATCACACATGCTGTGGATGCAGATATCAGACTAGTAAATGACCTAGTGCCATTTGCTGAGGTACAATTGACTGCTCAACATAATGTACTTGCTAATGAACAACAACATTCTGTGCAATCTGAACCCATTTATGACACACGTCTGTTGGAAAAGGTTGATAGAAATACCACTCCTGATTCAATAAATATGTGTCATAAGGGATGAGAGATTGACCAGAATGCTGAAAAATGTCAAGTTTCATGTCCTTTACTTGATCCATCATTTGATAACATGACAATTGAATTTTCAAACCAATCTCTCGAGTCTGAAAATATTTCTCTCAAAAAGACCGTTGCCCAACTTCAAAGAGATTTTTCAAGAATGGAAGCACATTGTGTTAACATGGAACTTAAATATCAAAATCAAGCTTTAAAAGACGGGCAACATGGTCAAATTTTGAATGAAACAAGTAATAAAGCCAAGATTAAAAAGGAAATTGAGGTACTTGAAACAATCAATATCGAATTGGAACATAGTATGGCTAAATTACTTGCAGAGAATGCGAAGTTGCGTAAGGAAAATGAGCATTTGAAACAGACTTACAAAGATCTTTACGATTCTATCAAAAAGACACGAGTTTAGACAAAAGACCATAATGACTCACTGATTGCTCAAATAAATAGTAAGACTGTTGAAAATGCTGATTTAAAGACTCAGATTCAGGAAAAGGTTTTTGCGAGTGTAGCATTGAAAAACGAATTAAGAAACTTAAAAGAAAATTACGTTGATACTAAGTTTGCAAAACCATCAATCTTGGGGAAACCGATTTTACAACCACCCAGAAACCAATCAGTTGTTAGACAACCGAATGCGTTTAAATCTGAAATACCTAATTTTCCAAAACAATGGTTAGCCTCCCAAGTTGATGTGATTAACGATTTGCCAAAACCAGTCACTCCTCATTATTTGCCTAAAGTTAAAGAATCTGTGTTTGTAAAACCTCATCATGTGATTGCATCTGGCTCATCTTGGAATAGTTCTAAAGAATTATATGGGTCAAATGACATGACTCATAAGTACTATCTAGAGGAAGCTAAGAAAAAGACAAAAAAGAGATAGGAATTCAAAACCTAGTGTGATGCTTTCTGATAAATTATAAAACATTGCTAATGGTAGTACTCCAAACCCTAGGATCATGAATCAAACATCTAGGAGTTTGCCTACATCTAAGAGTAGTTGTGTAACAATTACGGTTGTGCCCAAAGCAGATCACTCTAGGAATTCTAGTTCTTTTTCAGTTCCAAACATTTCTTCTGTTCTACATGTCATAAATGTGTCTTTAATGCAAATCATGATGCTTGTATAACAAAACTACTAAAGGAAGTGAAGTTAACTCACGTAAGGTTAAAATCCTATAAGACTAAAAACCTTAACAAACCTGTAGAACATAAGAGTCATACTCAGAAACCTGGTAGGCAGGTCTTTTCAGAACATAAGTTTTCTCCCAATAAGACTTCCGTTGTGTATGAGAAAACATCTCCTAGATCTTGTCTTAGGTGGAAACCCACGGGTAAAATTTTCACAACTGTTGGTCTAAAGTGGATTCCTACAGGAAAGTTATTCGACTATTGTACGAGCAAGGCTGCCAGTAAACCCACACATGGTTCCAATGGAGATATCTCTAAAATTCATGAATGCAAACAAATTTTGGAATTAAGTGTAGGTAATTTTCAGAAGGAACAAAGTTTTGAGTTAAGTGCAGGTACATCTAACAATGTCAAGCCGGATAATCTCAGAGTGTGGTTGCTGAATAAGGTGGTATCTCAGAAACCAGTGTTGAAGTGGATTCAAAACTGATAAAGATAATGACGTTTGAACACAACGGTTCAAGCCTCGCTCATCAATGTCAAAGAAGTTCCTGCAACAAACATGATAGTCACAACGTCTAAGAGAGAGTTGAAAGTCTATTCGGTCCTATGTTCGACGAATATTTCAATGAAGACAATCAAGTTGTTTCAAAGTCTTCCGTTGTTACTACTGCTGATGCATGCGATAAACGTCAACAACAACAAGATTCAACTTCATCTACTTCAACTCTAGCAACAACTGTCATTTCTGCTGGAAAACTTCGACTTGTATATATTTTTGTTTTTCTCTTTATTTTGATTTTTAAATATTTTTAAAAATAAAAAGAAAATACAAAAATATAAAACCAAAAAAAAGAAAAATACAAAAATATAAAATCTAGAAAAACAAAATATAAAATCAGAAAATTTCAAAAAATACCAAAAAGAATCTTCTCGACATGTCTCTTGGAATCGATAACATTTACGTACCTAGAAATATTGATTAATATTAACACGGGTGTGTAAATGAAGTTCGTGCAAGAGTTCAAACGTTTCAAAACATGTCATCTCTAATTTTCTTAATGGCTTATGTATAATTTTGTGCATAACCCGGGCCTCAACGTAAAGGAAAATGTACGTTTCAGTGCATTTATCCTTAGCAACGAAAAGAGAAGTCTTTTCGGTCTTGAGCTACTATAACAAAACATTCAAAGTTTTGAGCTCATGACAATGGCTTGCAGTTATTTCAGACTGCAACCCACTTTTTAGACTGAGGAAATCATGTCGTCAAAAAGACAGCTGTTCCTGACAACGGGTAATTAATTTTTCCCGGACATGGATTACTTCATATCTATGCATCATGGGGTTATGCATACTTTGTTCATAACCCAGGATTGTTCAAAAGAGAAATGTACGTTTCAGTGTGTTATTTCTTCATAAAGAAGAGAAGTCTTCTTTTTTAACCAAATAATTTTCTTAATTGATTCTTCAAATTATTTGTGTTAACCATGGTAAAAAGTTGTCTTCACAATGAATCAGTGTTTTCAGTAATTACAAAAAGATTTTTAAAGACAATTCGACCACAAAAACAATGACTACAACTCTTTAAATAGAAAACGGGTCAGTGTTTGAGGGGGAGAAAGTGTCATCAAATAATCTTTTAAAACGGTCTCTCTAAATAAGTCACGGAATAAACGAATAAAGTTTTGATAATGACGGATAACAATTTAAAAGGGAGTTAATTTATATTAACTACAAGGGCTTTACATGTCATTATGTTTCAAACTTTAAGGACTTATTTGCAATTTAAGACTTAGTGAATTCAGGCTTTAAACTACATACGACTAATATTGCCAACACCTAATAGTATTAAAAGACTTAGGAATGTTTAGAAATAATCACATAGTTTTAAAAGCCTTGAAGTTAGCTCTCACGGGATAGTTTTAAGCTTAGTAATTCTTCGAACACGATCTCAGGTATAGGTGCGTACAAGTTTTTGTTGATTCCGAGGTATCAAAACGAGAAAGGGGGAAGGAGTAGATACACTAGAATGTACAATAAGTACACGTGATAGAGTCCATAGCCTTCTTTAATTTTAGGCCATTCCGAGAAGACAAATGTCATAACCACAGAGAAAATCAGTGTCTTAACATGTTACTTTCGGGTGCACTATTTCATCTACATGGGGGAAGAGATATCTTGTTATTTATAGTATGCATCATTTGAGATAGATACCAGGGGGAAGTGTTGTCAGAAGATTTATTCTAGCGTGAGGAGATTGGTTACTGATTCAATTAATGCTTCCTTTAACGGTCAATCACTACGCTTATGTTTAAAAGGAGTAGAAATATTTGATAAAAGATGTACACATAGGTATGATGATTCTCTTAGATAGTCTGTATCCTGCATGAAGAAATGTCTACATCCAAGACTTAGTTGACTTAGGTGTTATCATTTTGGCAATTTAGAGGGTATAATTGTGACATCCGGGACTTGGTTGACTTTGGGGTTACAATTTATATCATCACTATCGTGTAAGGAGAAATGCGGACATCCGAAACTTAATTGGCTTTGGGGTTACAGTTTTGATTTAATTGTGTGCTTCGAATATTTGGGTTTTTCATATCAAGTCTTCTTAATGCGACTTGCACGAAAGCTTTGAATCTACTCAAGAAAGAATTGCTGGTGCGGGGGGAAGCTAAGACAACTTCCAAAAAGAGAGTATCGAGACGGACTACAGATTGCTGACATTGACTGAATGACTGTGTCATTTTCGGTTTGAACATTTTCAGGTCCTGTCGCATACATAATCTTGTGAATATACATTATTATGTAGTGTATCTTTCGTTGTTAAGTGTCATTGTATAAATTTTTCATGAGTTTATCGTTAAACTTAAAATCCTTCAAAATTATTATACCTGACACTAACACATACCCTCAAACATTGTGGGGGCATTAATATATTCCCTAATTAGCTTTTGAATAATCAGAACATTTTTTCTCCCAGATTTTTTAACATATTTGAATCATTTGATATCCAAAATATCAAAGGGTTTGAAATTTTTGATAAGGGGAGAAAATGTGATTAAAATATGAAAACTTATAAAAATATGATTTTATGGACTCATGTGTGTACTCCATCCTCCAAGTGCTAAACATTTTTGTATATCGATGCACATGTTGAGGGGGAGCGTTTCTGAAAATCCAAAACAATCGAGGTACAAAAAACTTTTATATTTATATCACAAGTACCTTGATTGAGTTTTTCAAATGGTTTTATGGCAAGCTTAACTGTACCAAAAGACCGACCATGCATTTAATTTATCGTAGTTATAAGGTTGGTAAGGTTAGTTATTAGTTCCCATGATCCAGCTAGAACCAAAGGGATCTACCTAGGGACAATCCACTAGTTAGTATATAAGTCCTTAGGTATGATATAAAAAAAGAGTAAAAGTGAGAATAAGAGAATAGTGCCGACTGAGATGGAGTTAGTACTGGAACAAACCCAACAAGATACTAGTCATGAAGTGTCGGTAAGCACTGAAGTGGTTGAAGAATGAAAAAGAATTGTGAAGATAAATGGTCAAAAGAAAGAAGGCCTCCATACATTTAGGCAGAAACCAGGTCAATGCATAAACTATCAGAAACACTATGATGTTGTCTGGTATTAAAGAAAGTTGTCATGGACCCAGTGATGCAATGCACAACCCTCCCTAGCCTCTCAAGATCTCTCAAAAGACTCTTGCTTCATTTCTTACGGAGATTCATGCATTTCTATCGACTTTCTCACTTCGAGATAGTTGATATTGAAAAGGTGGCAGTCAGCTCCAGCCTCCGATCACTAAAACCAAAACGCACTATTGAGTCTAGAGCCAAGAGATCATCCATAAATCTCATTAGGACACTATTCCAATATACTTGTATCTCACACACTCTGAAAACAAGAAATATCTTAAGAGTCCTACGCATTATCCTTGTGGTTTTGCTAGAACATCCGAGTGATATTTAAGTATTCACAGTGAAGATAAAAATCCTGCTAGAGCCAACATCAAACAAGCTCTTGGTAGGTGACTTGTGAGATCCTAAATGGATCAAACTTGTGACACTGGACATCGATTCGGTCCAAATTATGAATTGACGGTTGATGAATTTTGATAAGGGCTTAAAACTCTCGATGTGTTACAAAAATACTTTTACAAGTGACACATCGATTGATTTTCAAATCAATTTTCTCTTCAATCGGTGCGATAGTAACTAACTGATTCACTCTTATCGTGTTGTTTGCTTTGAGACGTTTTGATAAAGAGAACAACAAGTAAGGTGATTCTGATGTTCACACATTAGAAGATCCAATACTTATGCTAGAAATCCTGTCAAGGAGATTCTTTTTAATTTGAATCTACCTGATCACAGGTCGGTCCTTACGGATTCAGAGGTTACTTCAACCAAACCTGGGCTAATGACAAAGCCATATTTGTCCACCAGCTTTATTGCTAACTGTTTTATTGCAGATTCATATAAAGTTGGACATGGAGGTACCTGGTTCCAGCAGACTCAAAGATTCATAACTACATGATCATACTCGACCGACACATCTTAAGACATCATAAAAGCTCAAGTAAATATTTCAAGGCTTCTGCTACTCTGATACAACACATCCTTCTTGAAGTGATCAAGTCTTAAAGTAAAAGAACTTCAAGAACAAAGAATATTCAAGCTTTCAAGATCAAGAAAGCTATGAGCATGTCGGTCTGAAAGTCACAAGCACACAAGATGGCGAATAATCACAAGATGATAATTAGAGATTACATTTGGCTGATGGTCTCAAGAAGCTCAAAGACCACATACAAAGACAAGCTCAAGCCTAATGTCTAAAGATCACTACATCAAATTCACAAGATAATGATCAAAGATTCAAGACTACGAGTAAGATTGAAGACATTCATAGAATGCTAAGCTTAAGATATCTATAATCTGAAGTGACCTTTCTTAAGGGGAGATTGTTAGGAATCTAAAAAAGGATCGGTCACTCTACGTATTTTACGTCTCTAGCTCGTAGTCCACAATATATTATTTAGTAAGCTAATCGGGCCAAAGCATAGAAAGTCCATGGAAAGCCCGGTTTATCCTTTGTATAAAATCCCTCTCCACACATGGAGAGGGTGTTGGTTGAATCATTTTTACACACACATTTAGTGTATTTTTCATATGTGTTCTCCCTTTCACTCTCTCTCTAGCTTTCTCTCTCTAGTTCTATATTTGTGTGAAAATAAGGAACCTAACAGTTCATTATGCTATACATGCAATAATTTAGTTTTGAACACTGTAAACTTATATGTGGATATTCATCTTCACTCTACTAATGTTTATTAAGTGACTTGGTTTTATGTTTTATATGTTAATTTTTCTTTGTGTTTAGTTTTATATGTGCTTGGTAACGATTTAATTACGCTTGAATTGCATGTCTATACGGGTTTTATTTTATTATCATGTTGTATTATGATGTACTTTTAGATTTCCAAAGGTATGTTCTTAATTTTTTTATCGTATCTATTTAACGACGTCCACGTCAGTTATACACAATATTAGTAATCTGGTTCTACTTCTAATTTGGTTGCATCTTCTATTTGATTTATTAGTCTTATAATTATTGACAACCAGAATACCATATATATGCTTGATCGGTGAAGATTAACTAGAATATGATGATGATTATAGGTCACGAATTTGTTTCTAACTATTATAATAATGCAAATTGATCTAAAAAGTAAAAAATAATAATTGGTACTTTGTTAATATATGTGATGGTTGATTTGTTTTTTTTTATTTTATGTTTGCATCTTTAACTTAAAATTGTCATGCACGATTAGCCTAGATCTTATATAAATGTTATGATTCTTAAAGGTACTTGATCTTTAAATCTCATTGATTAGGAAATTTATGTGTATATTTAAGCCAATTACTATATGAGAAGTGTTAGATCCACACCCATTTTACATATACAAATTTCGCACTTATATGTGTCAAACAAATATTGGTAGTGAAAAAAAGAAAGAGAAAATTTGATAGAATGTGATTGGTCTAAGTTACATGCCACATGTGCATGTGAAAGTTTTTATGTGAGTTGGGAGTGGATCTAGCATTGCTCTTACTATATAAATCTTTGAGTTGATAAATACTTTGATGGGCCTATAAACAAGGCGGAATGAGCTTACTAGGATCCCCACTAGGTTATAATACTCCGTGCACTGCACGGTGTTTTAATAAAAAATTTTGATACTTAATTATAATTTGTTTGTGCGTGTTTTGATTTAAATGCATAGGGATTATATCGACACAGTTATTATCGCGTCTTTGTCTTTCCTGTGTTATAATAAAATTGAGGAGGTTTTTAATTCCATTAGACCTTAATCTTTGTAAAATTACTCCCATCTTTTCTAAGTTTTTTTCTTTATGTTTTTGACACTTATATTTTTATGTTTAATTCTCTTTTTTTCACTATATAAAAACGTGGGGTGATTTTTTTTTGTCAATTTTGGAAATATTTTGACTTTTCTAATTAAAAATAATTTAAAAAACCTTAAAAAGAAATTCTAATTAAAAAAAAATATTACTAAATTTAGTATGATTTGATTTTTTTAAAATACGAATATCCTACTTGACGTTTTCCTTTACTATGTAAAAGATGAGAATTTCACGTTTAATAAACTTATAAGTTTGTTATACTGTAGCATTTGAATTTATGTAATAGTTGTACGTTGATTTAGCCTTTTGGTGTCGAGTAGTGTATATCTCAGTATTTGCCTATGTAAATTAACAAGCAAAAGAACCCGCGCGTTGCGGCGGGGCTAATTTATTCCTGAATAATTTTTTTTATGTTTTGGGGGTTTTTTTTGGCGATGCGTTATGGCGGTGCTAATTTTTAATATTTTCTTTTTTTGTATGATTCGGGGAAAAAAAATTTGCGTTGGGACGGGCTAATTTTTTCCCGAATATTTTCTTTTTTTGGGACGGTTTTGTAAATTTTTTTACGGGAATTTTTGTGTAAGAAAATCATAAATAGTTAAAAGGTGAGGGTCCGTTTTGTATTTTTTTTACTTTGGGCTAGTTTGTCGACAAATGTGTATATTTTTAGTAATAATTTTTTTTATATGGCTTATGTGTTGGGCCTCATGTTTAAAGTGTTTTTTTTTGCTATATGGGTTTTTTTTAATATAATGGGTTGTACGTTTGTGACCATATCGATTGTTTTAAAGTTATTAGGTATCGAATATGTTTCCGCGGGTATTTTTTTTATCTGAATAAATCGGAACTTTTGTAATATTTTTTTTCCCTCATACTTTTTGCGTTGGGACGGGCTAATTTTTTCCCGAATATTTTCTTTTTTTGGGACGGTTTTGTAAAATTTTTTACGGGAATTTTTGTGTAAGAAAATCATAAATAGTTAAAAGGTGAGGGTCCGTTTTGTATTTTTTTTTCTTTGGGCTAGTTTGTCGACAAATGTGTATATTTTTAGTAATAATTTTTTTTATATGGCTTATGTGTTGGGCCTCATGTTTAAAGTGTTTTTTTTTTGCTATATGGGTTTTTTTTTTTAATATAATGGGTTGTACGTTTGTGACCATATCGATTATTTTAAAGTTATTAGGTATCGAAGATGTTTCCGCGGGTATTTTTTTATCTGAATAAATCAGAACTTTTGTAATATTTTTTTTCCCTCCTACTTTGTGCATACAAATTTAAAAAAAAAACTAAAATCGGACTGGCCCAAAATTGGAGCCCGTTACTGTATCAGGTGGCCCGAAGTCAAAACGACTTCGTTTTTGTCCGTAAATGTGTATATTTATAATTGTTGTCAGTTTGTTACAATGTAGCTTGTTATTATTATTTTGAGAGTTTAACTGTCTTAGTTATGAGTTTGTAAGAGATTATTTGGAGAGCTTTGTTTAGCTAGCTTGTAATGTGCTTTTAATCCTATATATTGTATATGGTATCATCATTTTCATGTCATCGGCTATTTTTGTTGTACAATTCGAAAGACAAGAATCAGATGAATCTTAGTTACGTTTGTTTTATGTGAATATTGTATGACACATTTCTTTAGTTACATGTTTATTTAACGTGTATAGTGTTACATTATGATATATGTGTTAAGAAGATTGTGCAATTTGTATTAATTGACATGATCGATTATACCATCTCGAGTCAATGATGATGCAAAAAATATAAAAGAACTATGAGTTTTTTCAAAAATGATTTTAATTATTGTTCTCAATGGAAGTTAATTATTTACTTATCACCACTAGATACAAATAAGTTTTTGATTCCTTAAAATTTTGTGGAGGATAAAAAGGGTATGTATGTAGGCCTATACATGTGCCACATGGATCATTTTGAGTTATAAAATCAATGCATCGTCAAAATGATCATCAAATACGCAACTTATAGTTAGCGTGAGCACGGTTTTACAAATTAATTTAGTGAGAATGCTGGTGAATATTTTCAAGTATTGAGCGATTATTGGAGTAAATGTTGAACTTTATGTAGCCCATGTTCATACACGAATTGCTTTTGTTGAAACGTTTATAAAACGTCTTCAGTTGATTGCAAAGCCAATAATTATGAGAACAAAAATTTTAGTTTATGGGGCATGGTTATAACGTATGAATTCGCATCTTGCCAACAATCTATTATGATTACTCCCTAATAGAATGGTTTTGATCGCAAACCATATATTTCCCATGTGAGATATTGTAATTGTGCAATATATAGTAAAATCCACCACAATGCACAAAATGGGATGTTGAGAGTGATAATTCATTCGGGGGAGAATGAGCAACGAAATATTTTGAATGAATTATAATATAAATGTTGATCCTCACATTAATAAAATATGAACTTGAAGTTCAAGGGACAATTTATATTCCATTTCTAGTAATTGCCAGACATGTTTAGTGACCTAAATAACGTGACTAGATCATATGCATTGCTAGGGCTCCGATTACAATGTATGTCCCAACAGTAAGACCAATGATTGGTAGTAAGTCTATGGCACGTCTGCAACGTGATAGACTATTCGATTTCAAATAAAAGACCTCGAATGAAGATATAAAATGGAGCAAGAAAGTTAAGATGGTCGAATCGAGGTAATAAAGACCTCATAACAGTCTCCTAAAGAGACACTAGACATGAAGGTAATTAAAAAAACCACGGGTACCCTGCGTTTATATTATATCATTTATTGAGATCTCATAGCTTTTCACGTAGACCTCATAACGCAGGGTTCTTGATATGTGTCTAGTAGAATATGGATAAAACCAGGTGTTTGTTCTTGTTCTAGGCACAGATCAAGAACCCTGCGTTTCTATGTGTTTTTGTTTTCTATCTTATTTTTCCATGCAATTGTGATCCCTATTTATAGGGATTTACTCAAAACCTAATAATTGAATTATTGAGAGATTAATGGCCAATTAATCTCTTCCATAATTATCATCCATAATTTAGAAATTAGTGATTTCATGACCAAATTAAATATGATCAATTAATGCAGTCAAATCAATTATCCTCCATAATTTAAGAATGATGATTTCATGACCAAATTAAATATAGTC
>BQNB010094146.1:0-26189 GCA_026074375.1 Tanacetum coccineum | reverse complement strand
TTTGATTCGTTTTCTATGATTATGACTGTTGTACCTTGAAGTAATACCCCAGATTAGCTTCCGCTGCTATATGTAAAAATGGAGGTGTTACAAAGAATGGTGATGATTTCTTGATGTTCTTGACCTCATAAGATGGCTTCTTCCTCCTTTAAACTTATGGGATTTTTCTAGGTTTCTAAGAAGGGTTTATGGCTTTAAGAGAGAGTGGAGATTTCTACTAGAGATTAGTAGAGAAGATTGATGATGGGATGATGAAAACACTAGCCATAGGACCCTATTTATACTACTAGGAAGGCCTTGAGGTATTCAATGCTTTTCTTGGGGCCAAAGGGTCATAAAATGCTAGGTACAAGAGGTCTAGATCCTTCTTGATCGTTCATGGGGCTTCAAGAAGCAATTGAGGGAGATGACGAGCTGGAGCCGGGCGGCTGGCCATGCGTCCCCATATACAAGTTCCTCGATTTTGTGTTTAAGCTTCCCGTTTGAGTCATGCTTGGTCGTGGGTCATTACACTTCAATAAAACTTTATTTAAGCTCATTCTTGGGACTTGGAAGCTTGAATGGTTGGTTCTTTTACTCTTGAAATGCTTCCGATCTTTAGTCTTGATTCAGGATTCTTCGTACTTGCATAAAACTTGATTTCTTCGTCGTTTCTTTGCTTCTCCTGTACTTGGCAACAAATAAACTTAGAAACACACTTTGATACAATAAAGTAACAAAACCATAGATAAATAGCCTAATAACTTATACAAAAGTACGGATAACGCGACTAAAAACATGTACAATTTGAGCGTTATCATTGGTTTATAATTGCGACCAACTAGAAATAATATACAACAAAACTTTACATCGTTGGTTTATGACACGTACCAACGAATAATCGATCCTTCAAATAATAATATCGGTTAAGCTTAGACAAACCGATTATCTCACAAACCTAACTTTTTTTTCTCTCAATCTTTTTTTGTATTTTTTTATATTTTTCTGTTTTTTTGATTTTTTTCAAACATAAACTTATAAACTGAATAACGGTGTACTTTTCACCACTTCACGAACATGATAAATCTGAATAATTAATATCCGATCATACTAGTGAAAGTAGTAACTACACGAGGACTAAGATACACTACTTTCACATTCCCAATTGCATTATGCAATTTCCCAACCTAACCATAGATAGAAAATCAACACACGTACCCAATTGCATTGTGCAATTTCTCGACCATACCAGAGATAGAAAATCAACACATGTACACAAGAAGTACAATACTTTACACAAAAGCAACTAGCAACCGATTAAGGATTTAATCTAATAGGGTAGGCTAAGGTGTAACGAAACAAAATATTTGGTGTAAGAAAAGATTGGATCGGCTCAGCAGGTTTTTCTAGGGGTATCTTACTCTAAAAATGAGAGCAAACAAAGGGTTTATACGGGGGTTAGTTAGTTAATATCACAACATGTATAGGCTTTTTGGTTTAATCCTAGAAATTTACCAGTTTAGAAATGTCACTCCAATTACAAAAGTAATACTTATTATTGTGGTCTCGAATAGATATACTAAGCCAAGTTTTAAAGTTTACTACATTCACCGTCACACTCATATTTTTGTGGAATTTGGGGTAAAAATTTGGAAACGGATAAGGCTAAATCCTCACAATATCTAAACAAGGGTTATGTGTGTGGGTCATGTAACTAATAATTTTACAAAAAATATGTTAAATTTTTTAAAATTTGATGAGATATAGGCATATTAATTGTAAAATTAAGGACAAGTAAGTGTTATAATTCTCCTCCTTCCACTTGCAATATACAACGCCCTCATTGTATAAGTATGACATGAAAAACAGGAAATTAAAGTATTAGAACAAAAAACTCCCTTAGTATTTGCTCGGTATGATCCTCCATGTTGCGTATATGAGCAAGAATATGTGTTGTAAATGCGTCTGAATACCAACATGACTACAACACACATAGAATTCTAGAAAATAAGCATTCCACCAAATTCATTCAGAAGGTCCTGTATAAAATATAAGAAAGCAAATGCAAATTCTATCTCCAGTATTCTGCTGGTTAGAAAATAAAATAAAAACCTAAAAACTGTACAGGAAGTCGATACGCCGTATCCATAAACCAAGATACACCGTATTGAGACCTATAAAAAGTATCTGGATACGGTTCAGTCGTCTAATACACTGCATTTATTTAATGAATACGCCATATAGACTGAACTAACAATAAAGTTTTAAAAAACAGAAAATCAAAAATTGGATGACGTCTAGAAAGTCAATACGCCGTATCCATTAAGGTTGGATACGCCGTATCGGTAGTCTAGGAAGACAGACTCGATAAAAACTTGAAAATTACATTCCGGGTTCCGTCAAGCACTTTTGTTTACAACAAAGTCTTTAGGTTAGACTTGCTCTAGTTTCGGCCCGATCCTTATAAAACGACTTAGGGTCGAACGGGATGCCAAATGGCACATATAAATTTTTAATAAGATTTATTAGCATCCCTTTGATAAGATAATTCCAAGTCACGATATTAATAGCTAATTCTTTGATAAAAGTTTTCATTTTGCAAAATTTACTGATTGTATCATGAGTTGTTTTCCAAAATTTATTTGACCTTTGTGTATCGATACTTATTACATTAGGTAATGGCTCGATAGATATATCCCTTGAAGATTGTGTTGATCCTAGTTAACTTCTAATGATCGAATTTCTTAAGCTTGTTTAAGGTTTAGCTATGCTAGATAAATCTAACACAACTTAGTTTAAGAAACTTTGTTTGATAATATAAAGATTATGCAGAATATTAATTTTTATTTTAAGATAAAATTCTTTAGTAAAACAATAAAAATATAAATTTCAACAATAAAAGCTCAAATATTATTATTATAAATACTACGAATCTTCCTAGTATTAGGGTTAACAAAAACCTTGCAAAACTATGAATTATTAGGGGACTAATGATACACTAATAACTCTTATGCCCTTTGGACCTCCTTTTATACAACATTGGAGTCCTAGTCACGATTTACAATATATTTCTATAAACTCTAGATTATCTCAATGATTATTTTATAAATAACAATCCTTATCTCATAAGTAATCTTGATCTTCAAGTAATCTTTATCTTTCAGCAGTTGTAATCTTTCAGCAGTTGTAACTTTCAGCAGTTGTAATTTTGTACCAGCAGCATTAACTCTAATAGGCATAGTAGTAAAATTATACAACCAACAACATTAACTTAGCAACAGTAACTTCAAGAGTGCTTTAATCCCAACAATCCTCCAACTAAAACTTGCTTTTTCTTCTTCAAAATTCTCTAGTTTCTTCATTGAATGCTTCATTATCACCAAGTAGGATGCTTCCAAACACTTCATTTCAGGTACTTAGCTTCCTTATGAGTTTTGTTTGACCAATCTAAGAAGCTCATATGCCCATTTCACACTCATAATCAACTTGAAGCTTCACATCATTGAACATATAATGTAGTGTGTGATTTGTAAGTGGCATAATTTACCTTCTCATCAAACAGATACATATGTAATGGAATGCATTGTTACACAATGATCTCCACAAAGAAATCATAAGCTTCAAGTTCATCACTTTAACTAATCCTTGTTGATTCTTCCATACAATATCTTCAACATGATGTTCAAACATGGTCTTCAAATTAAGAAGTAAGAAATTATCCATGTAATTCACTGGCCCTGTCTTCTTAAATCTAGCTTTAAATATGCTCCAAAGAACTTCCAAGTCTTCTCTGTTAAAGTTTTTAAGCATCTTTCCAAAAGTTAAATACATCTGAGAATTACCATCTGCTTTGATAATTTGGAAATAGCCTTTCTTCCCTTCTTTGTAGATCTTGTAGTCAACAATGGTTGGAGATTTAGTAGATAAAGGTGTAGCATCAATAGTTACATCATCTCCATCATCTAGAATTATTTCCAAACATTGTTTAAGCTCTTCAGACTCTTTGTCTTCTTTCACTTTTTGCTTTTTAGAGCTTTCTTGTTCTAGAGCTTCTCCTGCTCTCTTTGAACTGCTTTCTTGTGCTATCTCTGCTTCAGCTTTCTTAGAACTCTCTTCCATCACTTTAGTTCTGTAGTCAACAAAGGTGTTTACCCTTTTGAAAGCTTTGTCAAACAATTCTTGAATATTGTCAAAGGACTCGTTCTTTAATCTTTTAGGCTTCTATCCTTCCATGTTTTTCAAATAAGTACACATGATACTCCTTTGTTGAGCTCTTGTTGGAGGTCTGTTCCTTTTCTCTTCTGATCTCTTAGCTGCAAAATGTTTTCTTCTTTGCTCTAAGAATTGTACAAACAATCTTGCCTTTTCTTCATCGGTCAATTCTTCTTGCTCTTGAGCTTGTAATCTTTGAGCCAATTGATAATCAACATCAATCTTAGCCTGAATATCATTCCATTCTTCAGTTAAAGCAACATTAGCTTTATCTTTTTCCCTTGCAAGTCTCCCCTCTTCATCAAATTCAGCTTGTAATCTTATAGTTTCTTGTTCAACAAAACTGATTTGATATTTCTTCTTCATCTTCAAAGGTTCTTCTACCATGATTCCTTTACCCTTGTCCTGAACCTTAACCTGTAATGGTTGTTGAGAAGAAACTGTTGGTGTAGTTGCTTGCTCCTCTTCATGAATAACAAGTCCTTTAGCCTTGGGTCTTGTGCTAGCAGCTGTAACTGTTGTAGCAGCAGTTGTTGTTGTAATTGTACCCTGCTCTGGTTCTTGTAACATAACCTTGTCAGCCTTGGGTTTTGCACTTTTTAAAGCTGCAAGTGCTTGAGCTAAAGTAACTTCATCAACACTTAAGTTAACATCTTTAGAAGCAAATTTAGTTTCAACAACCACCTCATGATCAACTTCAGTTTCAACAATCACCTCATCACCTTCAAGATCATTTACCCCAAACATATCTTCATCTCTGTGAACATTAACCAGATAAATGTCTTCATTAGCATCAATATCATCAATCCTCCCCTGTTTGGATGCATCCTCTTCACCCAAACCTTCATCTTCAGAGGATTCAATCCTAGCTGACAGACCAACCTTGTATAATCTTTTAAGCCTATGAGTTTTTGACCTATTCTTCTTTTCTAGTCTCTTGACCCTCCTTTTCAAACTTGTAATCTCCTGAGCTTGAGAGGTCTTAGTTTTCTCCAGATCAATAACTCTATTTTGCAAGTTGGTACATAATTCCATCAATTCCTTTAGTTTCAAACTATCCTCATCATTTCAAGGTGTGCTAACTCCTGCGACCAGTGAATCATTGGAAGTTTTAGATACATTCTCAAACCCAGTTTGAGCAATAGTATCCCCCATGGTGTCTTGGTGCTTGGGACCACTACCCGAACTAGTTCCTATGGAACTTGGTTCATTAAGTGTTGCCTTGGATTGGGTCTTATTGATGTTACCCCTATCCTGCTCTGCATCTAAGCTAGTAGCAGTAGTGGCAGCCTTTTCCAAACTGTCATCCATCTCCTCAAAGACAGCCTCATCTGCAACATTGTCTGTAGGACTACTAGGCTGAGGTACCTCAGTGTCCTTTCTCTTTGGCTTCCTAGGTTTTTGTTTCTTTTGAGGTTGAGATGTTGATGGTTAAATAATAGTGGGTGTGTGATGGGGATCAGTAGGATTTGCTGAACCTTCACCCATTTCTTCTTGAGCTTGTACCATCATTGTTGGAAATAAGGGTGTTACACTTCCAGAGAATCCTTTTCCTACCCTTTTCATGTTTCCAAAAATCTTCTTTGTGTGAGGGGGCATAACATAGATCCCATTATGTTTTGACATCCCATCAACTTGTTTATTCAAAAACACTTGTACAAATCTTGGATACATTAAGAATTTTCCCACACTATCTAAGTTCTTCACCATACTTTCAAAAATGTATTTTGAAAAGTTAAACTTCTGGTTTGTAGCTAAACATATAATTACAGAAGCCATAGTGCTACTAAATTCATTCCATGCAGTAGTCTTAGCACTTAGGCATTGCAAAATGGTATGAATAAGGAATTTCCATTGTGGGGAAAAGAATGCCTTATAGAAAGTAATCTTCTGTGAAAGTTTCTCATACCCTATTAGTGTAAGCTGTTTAAAGATGGTAGCATTGGGTAGACAATCAACACCTTCAGCATCTTTCAGGTGAAGATCTCTTCTTACAGTAGATTCGGTTATGATCACTTTCTTATCATCCACTAGGGCTTGTAACTGTATTTCCTCATTAACAGTTTTCGCCTTTACAGTAGCCCAGAATTGTTCAATGCACGAAGTATATATAGTAGGATTGATCGTTAGTGCATACTTGATAGGGTTTGCATTCAGAAAATCAACAATTTGCTCAAACCCTTCACTTTCAGCGGGTTTAGATAAAAACGCGACCATGTTGTGAGTATCAGCAAACTTTAGAGTCGACATTGTGTTGGGTTTTGATGATGAATGATAAAGTTGAGTTAGGGTTTGTGATTAGAGAGTATATCAGATACTGAAATTGATTAAATGAGTGATTGAAACCCTTGATCAAAGTATTTATGAAAATACCCTCAACAACATTAACTTGAACCAGCAGTAGTAAGTTATGGTTGGCAGCATTAACTTTCATCATCAGTAGTAAGTTATGCCTAGCAACATTAACTTATGCCTAATAGCATTAAGTTATACCAGCAGTATTAACTTATGCCTAGCAACATTAAGTTATGCCTAGCAGCATTGATTTGTAGCAATTTATACTATATATATAATATAATATATGTGAAAATAAACAAATCACTTTTAAAAATCCAAAAAGCAATAAGTTTGAATTCACAAATAAAAATATATATATCCGGAAGTATCGGTTTCTCGCTTCGTTATCCACAAAGTTTAAAACCGGACCCGGGTCGTTTATCCCCAACGAGGCGTGAAATTGACGGTTACGTTATTGGTTTGACTTTTGGATGCTTGAATGAAAGAAGGATTTGATTTGGTTTTCTAAATTCTACGAGAAATTATGGAAATTTAACTAAGGAATACTTAAAACTATGGGAAAACATAAAAAGGCACGGGAATTTAAACTTAAAACTACGGGAAAGCATAAAAAGGCGAATGAATGACTTAAAATTCTACGTGAAGCATAAACAAGGCATAAAAGGAAAACCTAAGTCTACGGGAACATGAAAATTAAGGCAATTAAACTTAAAACACGAAAACGAGAACGAGATTTTAAACCCGTTCTTTAGAAAACCAAATCTTACAAATTTAACCTTATGGATGCAAATTTATTTTTCCTAGGTCCTACATGATAAAAGAAAATTAAAAAAAAATTATATTTTTTTTGATTTTTATTTAATTTATTATGATTTAAAAACAGTTTTAAAAAGAAAAATTC
This sequence comes from Tanacetum coccineum, assembly GCA_026074375.1. Classification (NCBI taxonomy): domain Eukaryota; kingdom Viridiplantae; phylum Streptophyta; class Magnoliopsida; order Asterales; family Asteraceae; genus Tanacetum; species Tanacetum coccineum. Next base: position 18,799 of record BQNB010094146.1, on the reverse strand, counting down.
ATTAAAAATAGTAAATTAATTGGGAAAAATCTGAAAAATTTATGGAAAGTAGTTTGAAGAGTGCTTGTTCTAGGAAAAATGAAAAGGGCTTACCAGCTTATTGAAATAAACTGGTAATAAGCTCTTTGTGGCTGAGTGCTTAAAAGGGAAACAAGTGTTAAATATTAAATTATGCAAACATAAACTGAAAAAGACCCAAGGGCGACTTGTAGTAGAGTGCAGTGTGTGAGGCTTTGGTTTAAAGGGGGAGGTCCAGGGTTCGACCCCCATGGCCTTCTCTTTTTGAAAACATTTTTTTCTTTTTTTTAGAAACTTATAAAACAAGTAAAAATAACAATCTTTAACAAAAACACTTTTTACCAATCTTGAAATAAGCCAGGAAATTAAGCTGCTAAAAGAGACAGTTTCACTTTTTTTATACTAAATCTTAAACAAGCTAACTGTTGGCTAATTTTTTAAACATAATAAGCTAACAAACAACTAACTAAGCTAAAACAAATAAGCACTAACACCTAATAAGCCAATTCAAACAAAATTAAGCAAAGAAAAACAGACAAATAAGCAAGAAAAGGCAAATAAGCTAAGGCTAACACTGGCAAACCAAACAGCCTTGGGGACAACCTTTGGGCTTATTTTTAAGCCCCTAGATAGATCCTTATGGCTATGGGGCTTATATCCCTAAAAAGCCTAGCCTATGAACTACAATAAGCAACTAAGAAATTAGAGTTTGAAATAAAGATAAGCCCTGAAAAAGGCTTGAGAAAAGGGCTGAATTCACTCAGCTGCTGATTTTTAAAGGTTTTGAAAAGAGAAAAATGCCAACTGTAGGCTTTTAATTTAAGCTAGTAAAGGACCTTAAAAACACAAAATAAGCATAAATACATCAAGAATGGACTATACTGAGCTTATGAACTAAAAATCAGAATTTAAAACTAATGAAAGCTTATTAGAATAATCTGCTGAACTATGACTATTTAAAGACTAAAACTTTTATGACAGATGAAATCTAATGCAAATTACAAATGGAATACTTAAACTTCATTGATCCTACTGCATTTGAGAATTAAAAGACACCTTAACAAGACTCTCAAACAAACCTTTTCACAACAATTAATTTTAAACAGTTTGAGAAAAATTTAAAACCACAGGTTCAAGGAACAAGAAGAAATTAACTTAAAACTTAACATTACTTAAAAGAACTTTGTAAAAACTAATGAAAAGGCTTAATTAAAGCTTGTTAAAGTTGACAAAGTGACCCAAGGTGGTTTTCTACCTATTTTGACCCATTTTGGTCCTTGTCCCAAACACTCCCTTAGGACAGATTTTTGCACTTTTCAACTGAAACACATTAAGGTGTGTGTCAAATAAGAACTAGTGAGCATAACAAAGACATATTAAGCATGATTGATACAAAAGTAAGCACACATAAGCAATAAATAAGCTGAATCAATTAAGCAGTTTTAACAAGAAAATGACAAATTTGCATAAGAAAAACTTAAACTGAAATTTCATTAAACTTAAAAGATTACAAGAACTTAAAAGACAGAATTTAAAACATAATTAAAAGACATTTAAAAGTAAAATTAAAACTAAGCTAAACTACTCCTAGATCCTAGTTAACTTTTCTTCTGTCTTCTTTCTTCTTTTTATAAGCTGTCCATGTCTTCACTTGTGTGCTTGTTGTGTTTGTTGTGTGAGAGAGATCCAAGTCTCATCATACTCTAGCAGTACTAACTTTAGTACTAGCAGTACAAAGTTTTACCCAACAGTATTAAGAATTTGCCTAGCAGTATTAACTTTTTCTCCAATAATCATGCAACAACATGCCTCTATTCATCACAAGCATACTAGAAATAACTAGATAGACATGTGAGAATTCATGAGGATACATAACCCATGAATAGAAGTCAAAAACTGTTAATCAAACTAAAATACTACTTTTGACCCATTTCTTTCCAAATTTAACCTTACGTTATTCCAATAGCTTAGGTGGAAGAGTAGTTTTTGGTAAACTATCAGCCATCAACGGATTTGATAATTCTTTACCAGTTGCCGTTTGCCCTGGAATAGCCAATGCTTCATTGCAAAAACATGGTGCATTGATAAACCATATAGTTTTGAGTAAACTATCAACTATCAACGGATTTAAAAAGTCTTTACCAGAAGCCGTTTGCTCTGGACTAGCCAGTTCTTGATGTCTGTTAAACATGGTGAACTATGACCATTTGTTGTGTGGTGATAAAAACCAACACTTACAAAACATCCATACTTCCAGCAATTTCCTCTTCTTAAATTAAGCATCTAGGAACAATTTTAATCCACATGTATACAGCAGTATTAACTGAACCTAGCAGTTTAAACTTTTGTATCAGCAGTACCAACTACCTCTAGCAGTAGTAACTAAGCATGGCAGTACAAACGTGTTATACCAACAGTATTAACTCTGTCTTCATGCAACATATGAACCTCAAAATTCATCATGTCATCCATAACCCATCTTCTAACTAAAAGTTCATCTACAAACTGTACAACTTTAAACTATACAATCTTGCCTCCCCTAAACCAATGCAGCTATAAATTCATCATTCCAATGTTAAAAATTAAGAAATTGAACCTACAAACATCAAAAGCTTTGGTTAAAAGATCAGCTACATTGTCATCAGTGTGAATCTTTAGCACCTGGATAAGCTTCTTCTCATAAGCATCCCTAATGAAGTGGTGCCTAATCTCAATATGCTTTGTTTTGGAGTGAAATACTGGGTTCTTTACAATGCATATAGTACTCTCATTATCAATGTAGATCTTTGTGTTCATAAAACTGAACCCATAGTGTAACATTTAATTTTGAATCCACAATACTTGCCCACAGCAGTTGGCAGCAGCAACATACTCTGCCTATGTTGTTATGCATTTAACTGTCGGTTGTGGAAGTTACAATTGGAGTTGTCATGATGAATGATTGAAGAATTATGAAGTGAAAATGATTTTAGGATCTTAAGTAGATTTGTTGTGAATGAAGTTATGGTAAAAAGAAAGCAATGAACGTTTACGGGATTTTACAAGTCTATGATTAAAACTGAGAAAAGAATTGTGTCTTTCGCGGGATTTTACAAAATCAATAGAAAACCATGAATGTTAATTGATTTGGATTAAGGTTTGTTTGTTGTGAATGTCGTGAAAGTTCAAAATTCTAAACTGACATATTTCGCATGAAATTGTGCATATTTCGCTTGGCTTCAAAATGACATATTTCGCTTCAAAGAATTACACATTTCGGTTAAAAATTGAGGACTGCACATTTCGCTTGATTAATACATATTTCGCTTAAGAAAGGAATTGCATGTTTCGCTTGGTCTATTGCATATTTCGCTTGAAATGAAAACTTATTTCGCTTGACCTTAATCTTGCATATTTCGCTTGATTTCAACACTGCATGTTTCGCTTCGAAATTAACATATTTCGCTTAAACTTAGTCTTGCATGTTTCGCTTGATAAACATATTCCGCTTGAGTTATAAGAAATTTGGCAGAGTTTCTTTTTACTAAGTGTAATATTTTGCTTGGACTTGAACCTGCATATTCCGCTTAAACTAAACCTGCATATTTCGCTTAGGCCTAAACTTACATATTCTGCTCAACCTGTTAACATATTCCGCTTGATGTCATTTTCGAGTGAGGACCACTTTTACTAGAAAACAAGGTGTCCTTGTCTTATGAAGCTTAAAATGTGGATCTAGGTCTCCTCTATTTTGACTAGTTATGAGCACAAGAAAGGACAAAAAACAATAAACCACAAATAAGCTCGAAATAAGTTTGGAATAAGCTTAAAATAAGCCGAAATAAGCTTGAAAATAAGCAAAAAGGAAAAATGAAAATTTAGCAAAAAAAAATGAAGATTCTAGTTTGAAGAATACTAGCTACGAAACTACAATGAATAATGAGTGAATAAGCTCAACTTAACCAAGAAGCCCCAAAAAAAAATAAGACGTGAGCTTATATTTCAAAATAAGCCACGAACATTTTGAGCTTATAATCATGAATCAAACACAATAAGTTGTAGAACAAGTGAATCAAGGAGTAGAGAAGCAAAACGCAAACCAATAAGCCAAAAAAAAATCCGGGCGTGAGCTTATATGTAGAATAAGCCACGAAATCTTGATTTTGAGCTTATTAAACCACAAAACAAACACAATCTACCCGAGGCTCTTGATACCAAATGTCAGAACCAAGAAATCACTTCACTTTATATTAAGAACAAGAAAAGTAGAAAGGTTAAAGAGAGAAAGTAGAAGTTGGGAGAGTTTACTTGCAAAAATGAAAAATACAAATGACCAACCCCTCTCACTTTGCTTAAGGAGGTGTATTTATACCTAAACTAAAAGGCTTTCATGCCTTTAGTATTTCTACGGGCCGGGCTCGGGTTTACTTGGGCTTTCGTCCGATACACGTGACCGGTTAGCTTACATTTAAGAGCCCGTTTACCCGTCTAGCCTATTACAACGTATATTAATTAATGACCGAGACCTAATATAATTATTGAACGAACTTCCATTGTTCGACTCAATATTTTGAGGCTAACACAAATCCTCAGCTTCTTGAGCAAACTCCTTTCTAAGAGCTCTAGCTGCATCATTACCCTCCTTTTTTTGTCTTTTAAGCCTTTCAAGCTTTTCCAAAAAGGCTTGATCCTCCTGATCTATTGGCTCCTTATTTGTCTCTAAACCAGTATCCTTATTAGGCTTTTCACCTTCATTCTTTGCTTCTGAGCTCTTGACTGTTGAAGTATAAGAAGAACATATTGGCAATACAAAGTAGTCTTAAGCAGGGTCAACTTTCATTTCAGAATTTCCTACATCAATATTATCTTGTGTACATGTACTATGATTAGTTTCTTTTGGACTTGCAGTTTTGTTAGCTTGATTCTCTGATCTCACAGGCTGATAATTCATTGAATCAGTTAAATAATCAAGATCAAATAGCCAATTAGGTCCTTTCCCTGCAACATTTGGTTTATTTTCTAAAAAGTTTATATGCAGGTTTTCTTCAACTCTCTTGGTTTCTAAATTGTATACCCTAAAAGCCTTGCTATTTAGGGAATACCCAACTAAAAACCCTTCATCAGACTTCCCTTCAAACTTGCCCAGATGGTCAATGGTATTCAAGATGGTCACATGGCACCCAAAAGGTCTTATATAGCTTATGATTGGTATTTTACCAGTTATAAGTTCATAAGGTGTCTTGTTTTGAGGCTTGGTCACTAATACCCTATTAAGGACATAACAAGCAGTTTTAACTGCTTCAACCTAAAAAGTGTTAGGTAAAAATAAATTTGCTACCATTGCTCTAGCAGCCTCAATAAGGGTCATGTTCTTTCTCTCAGCAACTCCATTTTGTTGTGGAGTTCTGGCATTACTGTATTCCCTCTTGATCCCTTTTGACCCACAAAATTCAATAATGTCCCTGTTCTTGAATTTTGTACCATTATCACATCTAATAGTTTTAACCTTTTGATTTAATTGGTTCTTTATTTGTCTTATAAAGTCTTTAAGGATTCCACTAGTTTCATCCTTAGTTCTTAAAAAGAACACCTAACTAAACCTGCTAAAATCATCAGTGATAACAAGGCAATAAGTCTTATGGTTTATTCTCCTTATAGATGTAGGCCCAAATAATTCCATATGTAAAAGCTATAAGGGCTGACTGATAGAGCTCACTAATTTGGCCTTACAGGAGGCCTTGTGTTGCTTTCCTTTCTGACAAGCAACACAGGTATGGTCATTTTACTGTTCTTGTCTTTTAAGCCTTTCAAGCTCCTCGAAAAAGGCTTGATCCTCCTGACCTACTGGCTCCTCATTTGTCTTTAAATCAGTATCCTTATTAGGCTTTTTACCTTCATTATTTGCTTCTGAGCTCTTGATTGTTGAAGTATAAAAAGACCATATTGGCAGTACAAAGTAGTCTTGAGTAGGTTCAACTTCCATTTCAGAATTTCCTACATCAATATGATCTTGTGTACCTGCACTATGATTAGCTTCTTTTAGACCTGCAGTTTTGTTAACTTGTTTCTCTGATCTCACAGGCTAATAATTCATTGAACTAGTTAAAATAATAAAGATCAAATAGCTAAGTAGGTCCTTTCCCTGCAACGTTAGGTTTATTTTCCAAAAAGTTTATATGCAGGTTTTCTTTAACTCTCTTAGTTTCTAAGTTATATACCCTAAAAGCCTTGCTTTTTAGGGAATATCCAACTAAAAATCCTTCATCAGATTTCCCATCAAACTTGCCCAGATGGTCAATGGTATTCAAAATGGTCACATGGCACCCAAAAGGTCTTATATAGCTTATGATTGGTATTTTACCAGTTATAAGTTCATAAGTCTCTTGTTTTAAGGCTTGGTCACTAATACCCTATTAAGGACATAACAAGCAGTACTAACTGCTTCAGCCCAAAAAGTGTTAGGTAAAAATGAATCTGCTAGCATTGTTCAAGCAGCCTTAATAAGGGTCATGTTCTTTCTTTCAGCAACTCCATTTTGTTGTGGAGTTCTAGCATTACTGTATTCCCTCTTGATCCCTTTTGACCCACAAAATTCAATAATGTCCCTGTTCTTAAATTTTGTACCATTATCACATCTAATAGTTTTAACCTTTTGATTTAATTGGTTCTCTATTTGTCTTATAAAGTCTTTAAGGATTCCACTAGTTTCATCCTTAGTTCTTAAAAAGAACACCCAACTAAACCTGCTAAAATCATCAGTGATAACCAGGCAATAAGTCTTATGGTTTATGCTCCTTACAGATGTAGGTCCAAACAAATCCATAGAAGAAGTTGTAGAGTGTGGCTAATAGAGCTCACTGATTTGGCCTTACAAGAGGCCTTGTGTTGCTTTCCTTTTGACAAGCAACACAGGTGTGGTCATTTTGAAAAATCTTTTGAAGGTAAACCTCTTATAAAGTTTCCCTTCACAAGTTTGTTTATGTTTTTTTTGAGTTAACCATGACAAACTCCTATGCCATTTGTTATATTACATTAATTGTTGCTTGGCAATCAAACAATGCTAAAACTCGAGAGGAAAATGTTCTCTATGTTGAAACTGTACATATTAGTTTGTTTAGGGATTCAAAGTATAGTTTATTTTTAATCAGGGCAATTAAAGTTCAAAAGACAACACAAGACATTCAGTGTCTGTGAAGAGAACCTTGTTCTTCTTGTCACACATCTGTGACATAGAAAAAGATTGAAATGCTGTAGTTCTTTCACAAAAGACTCATCCTCATATTCTAACTTTCTTGGTTTTGATTTTTACCTTTACCCAGTTATGTAACCTTTCCTACTCCAAAGCAACAGGGCCACCATAATAGTCTTGATATTTCAGCAAGGTAGGATTTGTTTCAGTCATATGCCTCGGAACATCCACTACTCAACAAATCCCTTTGTTCTTTAAAGCTCTTTGTAGATATCCTGCACATTAAATAAGAGAGATTAGTTTCTCTTAGGGACCCAAGCCATTTTGGGCTTGGGTCTGCCTAGTGGATCTTTAGAATTAACATATTTTCTAGAATTTAATCCACTATTGTATTTGGAGAATTTGTTCCAGTAATGTCTTTTGGGTCTCCAATTACAACCTCCTGAGGGCTTAACAGCAGTTTCCCTTTTTCCCCCAACAACACTAACTGCTTTTACCTCTGCAATATTAACTTTTTGATTTGAAAAAAAAAAATTTTTCTTGGTGCTGTTGTTTATTGAAAGGGCCTTATGTAGGTGAATGATGATTTATAAAAATATTTCTAAGTCTGATTTCATTCACAATGGGTCTTGTAGTAATAACTTTCCTAGCAGTACTAGTTGTTGCTGCTTGACCAGAGAGATTTTGTCTAGCAGTATTAACTGAATTCTACCAATTCTAGTTAGTACTGCTGTTGGAACAAACTTGTTTTAGTGATTCAATCTTTGCACATTATTCCACACTGGTCTATTCTCCCTTTGACTAGTACCCTTACCTTTCTTTTGTTCAATTAATTGTTTGGCCATTCTTTTTTCATGAAAATTACAATTCTTTAAATAAGGATTGACACAACACTGCCACATACAAAACATGCCTTTTTAGTAAACCCATATCCCAAACCCAACCTTTTTGGATATTAAACCATTCCAGTCTCTCTTGTCAGCTTTAGGACTTAGACTACATGTGTTTTGTTCTTACAGTTTCCTAGGAGTTTTTAATGCTTAAGGATAAGAAGCAAACTAGGTCTTCTCATGTTCTTTCTGAAGGTGGGAATCAAATATTCATTCATCACTGTCTACTCATTCACTCCTCAATTGATGGAGACATAGGCACAAACTTTAGGCTGACTAACAACTTTGGGTTCAACTACAACTGGTTCAAGCATAGATTTAAGTGTTTCTACACTAGAATTGGACTCACAAGAGTCAAAATTACTGGTTTGGGTATCAGATTCACTATTTTTAGACTGTTTTGGACCATATGTGAACATAGAATCATCTACTTCCCTATCAGGTCCTGAAGGCATATAATTTCCTGTCATTAGAGGGGGAACTGCATGCATGCCTTCAATATTTGCAAATTTATCATGCACATGACTATCTTCTACATCACTTGACCTACTGTCAAATACACTTTGAAAACTCGTTTTCTAACTAAGACCATCATGTGCTTGATCTCTATACCCAAGTCCAGATTTGTCCCTTTTACTCATCTGACTGTTTAGCAATTTACTAAGGCCTTTAGAAGAACTTTGAAAATTCTTAAGTTTAGTTTTTAATTCTTCTTTTTCTTTTACAGCTTCTACTAATAGTTTCTTATGATATGTAAGCACATCAGTTTTATCATCTAAATCAATTTTTATAATTCTAATCTTTTCCTCATACCAAAGTTGATTTTTTTGATGAGTAACTAATTGAGCCTCTACCTTTTTTAAAGCTTGAGTATAGGCTTAAATTTCTATACTAGCATCACCAAGTTGTTCCCTTTGTTCATCATATAATTTTTTAAGTTTAGCATAAGATTCCACACATTCTTTAGAACAAGATGTTACCTCAGTGTCTGAGCCTGAATTGCTGTAAGCCATCAAAGCAAAGTTCTCTTGTTCATCCTCTGCATGATCAGTCCAATCAACACCTTCCCCATCTAGAGTTACCAAAGCTTTAGGTTCCTCCTGTTTTCCAGGTCTCCTTCCATTGTCTTTTGATTTATATCAAGTGTTCCCTTTTGATCTGCATTCTCTAGCAAAATACCCTGTCTTGTGATAATTGTAGCATTCGAATTTGATCTTGTCAAATCTAACTGGTTCCTTGGCATCAAAATGCAGCTTTCTCCCTGTCTTCTTGTAAAACTTCTTCAATCTCATGGAAATCATAGCCACTTGCCATTTCAAGTCCATCTCTTCTAAATCAAACTCATCAAGCTGCTCCAGATCTTCATGATCCAAATGTGGACCACTAGATTGATTAGCAAAGAATAAGTAATGAGTTCATCTGTGTCTGATGAAGAGTTTTCCTTTGTGGAGTTGTAGCCAAAAGAAGTAGAAACCCCATAAGCAGTACTAACATCATTAGTACTGTTAGTGCTTTCAGAAGAAACAAAGGCTACATTCTATGCACTAGAAGATGATCCAGTAGAGCCTTTAATATCAGATTCAAAGACACTAAGATTGTTATAGAGATCATAAATACTAAGACTATCCACTCCTGGCTTGGTCCTCATGACTAAGGATACTTAGGACAAGGAAGAGGTTTATAGATCCTAAGGAACTTTCTTGATTTGACATCTTCAGTGGAGACACCTGCACCATGAATCTCAAGTTGACTCAGAAGACTCTGAAACCTGTCATAACCTTTGTGCAATCCTTCTGAGTTGGATACAGAAAAACCTTCAAATTGTTGCTTCAGAATGTATTTCTGCATCTTCTTTGATTTATCATTGCCACCAAATCTGGATTTGATAGCATCCCATATATCTTTAGCATCAGTCATCTTGTGAAAATTTTGTTAAAATGTTTTCGTTAAAGCCATATATGAAGGTAGGTCCTTTCTTTTCTTTCTCTTTCTCTGGCTAATTTTTCTTTAGCAGTTTTAGGAGGCAGAACCTTTATTACTCCATTTGTATCTGTTGAGACACTTACAGGACCATTTCCTTTTGTATGACTTCCCATATAGGATAGTCTATATGGCTAAAGTAATGTTCCATTTTCATGCCCAATGTCATACTCACCTTTCTTCAGAATAAGGAGTTTAATGGTTGACACAGTGTGAGGGGCTTGTTGTGTTGGTGTTTATAATGGTGGTGGTGGTGGAATTTCATCATCTGATCCTGCCATTGAATAGATCTGAAAGGTAAAAGTTTATAACTGATGTGTTTAGGTTCTTTTTACTCAGAGTTTCTCAACAAGCTCTGATACCACTTGTTGATCCCAATCTGAATAGATCTTTCTAGCCTGTTAAGGGTGGTAGCCAATTATGGATAGATCCAATCTTATATACAGAAAAACAAGATATGAACAATATAAGTTATGCAGGACAACTAACTTATACTGCTTAAGAACAATAATGAATGAACAGACTTGATTACCTATTAATCTGTAGGTTATAGATTATAAACTATATATTGGATGAATCTTGTTTTATGAAACTTATATCTAAAACTAAGCCGTAGGGTTCCTTTTATACACCAAGAAAAACCCTAATGGGCTTACAAAACGTTTGTGAAGAGTAATGCAATCTTTTCCTATTAATATTCATGCAGGTCTCCTAACAGTTATCATAACTTACTACTAACAGCACTAACTATACTAGCGAATACTAACAATGTAATAGCAGTATTAACTTTTGTACACTAACAATACTAACTACATAGTTTTTATTTCCTTGAATCTATAGCATTTCTTCTCAGAAACACTAAGTAGACTGGCTAGTAGTAACTTAGTTATAAGTAGCAGCACTAAGTTGTAGAACTTCTGAAACCCAAACAATCCTCTTCAGTGTTAGGACATTCTTGATGGTGATATAGAAGTTACTTTTTGCTCAAAAACATGCTATGTGCGAAATCTGGAAGGAGATGATTTCCTTACATGGAGCTCGTGAAATCAAATTTGTATCACATTCATTTCAGATTTGGGTGCTTTTCACTGTTTGTTCATGTCCAAAGCCATTTTCAAACATAGTCATGGTTTATGGCCCCGCATACTTCAATTAAACTTCGGTACCATTAACGATTCTTACCAAACATGAATGGTTGATGGTCTTTCGAATTTCAATTACAGTAAAGATTCATCTATGTTTGCATGTGAGCGTGGCGGAAAGAGAAATAAATCTTCTCATCAACCTAAATTGGTTCCAAGCACTCATTCCAAATTGGAATTGCTACATATGGACTTATGTGGGCCAATGAGGGTAGCAACCATCAACAGAAATAAATATATTCTTATGATCGTTGATGACTATTCTCGATTCACATGGGTATATTTTCTTCATACTAAAGATGAGACTCCAGAGATAATAAAGAAGTTTATTGCTCAAGCCCAGTTGAATTACGACGCTAAAATTAACAAGATTCTCACTGACAATGGCACTGAATTTAAAAATGCAAATCTTAAAGCTCATTATTAAAAATTAGGCATTATGCAACAATTTTCCACAGCTCGAACACCTCAACAAAATGGTGTTGTTGAAAGACGCAATCGTACTCTTGTCGAGGCTATACGCACAATGCTTATCTTTTCATGATTACCTAAATATCTTTGGGACGAGGCAATTTCCACTACTTGCTTTATACAAAATCAATCAATAATTCATACAAGGTACAACAAGACTCCATATAAACTCCTTCACGACAAAAAACCAAATGTGGAGTACTTTCATGTATTTGATTCACTTTGTTATCCAACAAATGATCGAGATGACCTTGGAAAAATGAAACCAAAAGCAGACATTGGAATATTTATTGGATATTCGAAAACATACAGAGGGTTTCGTATATATAATCGAAGAACCAAAAAGATTATGAAAACCATGCATGACAAGTTTGATGAGCATACGGCTATGGCTTCTGAACATGATAGTTTAGAACCCGTTTCACAATGATTCATTAATGATGATTCATAATTCGAATCCATAAATACTCCGTCTAAAAAAGATATGGATAATTTGTTCAGGCCAATGTATGAAGAATACTTTGAGAAGAGATCTTTTGAGGTGTCCATCAATTCCGCTGCACAACAAGTTCATAATAATGAAGGACTCACTTCCACATCTTCAGCAATCGTTAAAGAAAAAGTGGTCCTCCCATGTTACAACTCGAAGAACAAACTTCTCCAATCTTAATGAACGAGGCTGATGAATTAAATCAAGAAGACTTTGCAGAATTTGATGGCAATACGTTATTAACACCATATGATGCTCCAGACTTTGTTGAAGCTTAGTCATCAACCACAGATCTAGATCCATCAAATATGCATGAGTTCCACCAAGTATAACCCTTAACTCATATTTGGACAAAATCTCATCCTTTAGAACAAGTAATTGGTGACCCATCCAAACCTGTGATGACTCAAAAAAGACTTCAAACTGATTATGAGTTATGTATGTATGCATTAACCATCAATACCTTCAAGCCAAAGAACATCAAAGTTGCTATGTAAGATCACAGCGGATAGGAATCTATGCAAGATAATCTGCAACAATTCAAGAGACTAGACATATGGGAACCAGTCCATTGACCTGTGGAAGAATATCATGATGTCATTGCTTGGCAGAATAAAATGATGCAGAAAAACAATGTTTTTCAAACAAATCTCATCTTGTTGCGAAGGGTTACAAGCAGGAAGAAGGCATAGATTTTGAGGAATCCTTTGCTCCTGTTGCTCGTCTTAAAGCCGTCAGAATGGTATGACAAACTGAAGGTATTGTTGACCCGACTTTGTTCACAAGACGTCATGGGGGAGACATATTACTTGTCCAAGTATATGTCGATGACATTATTTTTGGGGTTCTACAATCAGATATTTCAAAATGATTGCAAATCTTATAAAAAATAACTTTGAGGATGATCTATGATTGGTGAACTAAAATTCTTTCTAGGACGGTAAGTTCATCAATCACCCCATGGCATATTCATTAGTCAGTCACAATACGTAATTGAGCTTTTAAAGAAACATGGTATGGATGATTGTGTCTCCATGAGCACACCTATGGCCATTGAGAGACTGGATGCTGATTTACAAGGCACTTCTACTGATCAAATGACTTATCATCGAATGATTAGAGGGCTCATGTATCTAACAACCAGTCAACCAGATATTGCTTTTTCTACATTTGTTTGTGCTCGTTATCAAGCACATCCTATGGTCAAACACCTCAAAGAGGTTAAGAGGATATTTTGGTACATAGAAGGACTATAACCGGCTATGGTATCCAAAGGATTCCGGATTTGAACTAATTGCATATTCAGACGCAGACCATGCAGGATGCAAAGACGATTGCAAGAGCACTTCAGAAGGCTTATAATTTCTAGGTGAAAAGCTCGTGCCAGAGCTCTAAAAAGCAAGATTGTACTGCGATGTCCACAGCTGAATCTGAATATGTATCATTGTCTGCGTGCTGTGCACAAGTCATTTGGATGCGTACACAACTACTGGATTATGGATACAAGTACAACAAAATACCGATGTATTGCAATTTAAAGAGCGCTATCGCTATCTCATGCAATCCGGTTCAACATTGGCGTACAAAACACATAAACATCCGATATCATTTTATTTAAAGAACCCCCCCCCACTACCGTTGAAAAGAGAACGGTGGAATTATACTTTGTCGGAACTGAATACCAACTTAAGGATCTATTTCCAAAGCTCTTCCAAAAGAACGCTTTGAATACCTAGTTCATCGCATTGGTATGAGTTGTATGACTCCAACACAGTTGGAAAGTCTGGTAAAGTTATCTCTTTGAAAAAGATCATATATCAAACTTATAAATAAATTTTTCAAAAACAAAACACAAAATTAAAAAATATAAAAATACAAAAAGATTTCCTTGATGTTTTTCAAAAACAAAAATAAAAAATGTAAAAGGCCAAAAACATAATTTAAACAAAAACATATGTCTTCTCATTCAAATCAAATTCATGATTCGATATTTTAATCAAAATTTATCAAAATGCCATTACGAGAATATGATCCGAGGGGGAGTTATTTTGATAAACAAATGTGTTTCCTGTCAAAAACATGTGTTTTGTAAATCCATTCATAAAAACATTACCTGGAATTCTGATTGAAAAATTCACAACGTTTCCCAAAAACCTATAAAAACAATGATCTCTCGAATATTTGATAGTTTTTCTATAAAGTTGGTATACTTTCGAGGGGCGGTTTTTCATTTCTTTGTGAAAATCTGGACTTTGAAAAAGGAAAAATTTTATTAACGGACTAACGGTGCAAAGGGATCATACTCCAAGGGGGAGTTTTGAAATTTTTTTCAGTATCAAAAACCATAACGGCCAAAAACTGTCATTTTTCAAACAAATTTTCAGAAGAAAACTCAAGACTGAAGGGTCCAATTTCAAATATCCAAATTCAGACGGTATAAATAGAAAATTAATTTCATTTCTTATTTTTTTTACCTTTCTGAATTTGATCTCGAAAAAGAAGAAAAGATAGAGTTTGTCACGAGATCGTGTTTTTAAATTCGTTACAATGACCACAACCTCTTTCTCTTCTCAAACGTAAGTTTTTTCGGTATTACAGATTTTGTAAATGATTTTTGATGATGTTCATGAAATCGAATTTAAATTCGGAAAAATTAGGGTTTCCGAAATTAGGGATTTTTTGAAATTAATGATAGAATAAGGCATATATGTGATATTGATATACTTTGTGCATGATTAATTGCAATAAATGTTGATTAAACTCTAAGAATCACAAATTCGATACCTGGACAAAACTCGATAATATTCAAACTTTGTTGAAATTGATTAAAACTTGTATAATTGCCTAATATTGATCAAAATGGACCAGTTCTAGCTTTAATGGATTAATCAGATCGAATCAGGTATAAAAATTTGGCAAGACAACCAAATTCGACAAGTCAAATTTGAAAAAGTCAAAATTCAAAAAAGTCAAATCTAAAAAAATCAAAGCTTATTTTTGGAAGTGTCAAATTTGCTAGAAAATACACAAAAATTTTAGAGGGCTTACTAGACTTAGTGTATGTTGATGATATATATCTGAATGTGTTGTATAAAGCTCGTATGTCTGTAAATAATAAGATCTGTCTCTCTGTGCTTGAGTTCAAACGTTTGTGGAAATAGTACCTCAATTGAGCAACATTGATAATTTTTGATGAATATTATACCTTGTGTCAAATATGTCTATTCTCAATTGTTTAAGTGGTCTAAGTTATGTCCGGTTATGATCGTTTTCTGCATAGAACAGAATAAGGAGTGAGTGACTTAGTGACCATTCAGTTGTTGAATTAGATGTGTTTACATGGTATAAGATTCATTACAAAAAGCAAAATTGAAGAATTTCAAAATAACTTAAGTCTGATAATTTATTCTTAATTGTTTAAGTGGTCTAGTATGTTCGTTGTTTTTTTTTTGGCACCCTTATTTTTTGCATAATGACAAAAAGATGGAGTGAGTGGACTAGTGACCTATCATGTTCGAATTGAGTTTGACTGATTTTAAGTTATCAAATAAATGCTTTTGCACAAATGATTCTTAAAAAATTCTCAAATTTTTGTATTGTGTCAAAAATGGTACTCTTTCCAAAAAGTTTTAAGAATTTGAATGATTTCTCTTGAATGTTTCAAAATAAAGTCTTATTCAAAAATCAAAGAGAATCTTCACAATTCTTGAAAGAGTATCATTTCTTAAAGAATTTCTGGTGAGGATATTCTAAACAGAAAGAGAGACAAAAACCATACGCGAAAAAGAAAATTTAAAGTATGTTTGAAAAAGAAATGTCAAAACACACAAAAAGAGAAAAAGAAAAATGTGAATAAAGCATATGGCATGTGCTAGAAAAAGCACATGAGAAACAAACTGATCAAAGATATGTTCAAAAAGAATTATCAGAACATATAAAAACAGACAGAGTAGAAAGAGACAAAAAAGTCATATAAATTGTTTGTTATCTAACACTTTGTCATCAATCATCCAGAATTCATCATGACACAACCACAAAGACAAGCTGAAGTTCACCAAGATGAATTGTGTCCACCCAACAAGTTATATGCTCTTATGGATGCCAACAAGAAGATGGATCTTGACAACCCATTGTGTCCAGATGAAAGCAAAATCCTAGCAAACATTCTTCAGAACCATCCACTCAGATTCGGCATTGCTGCTTCTTCATCAATACCATGGATATAGTTGGGGCAGTTCTAGCATACTTTGAAGGAAGATGGATCAAAGTATAGGCTTTTGTTTATGCTTGACAAGAAAGAGCTCACTCTGTCTCTTTAAGATTTCTAGACAATATTCCAGCTGCCTCAAGCCACCGACAATAATCATGCATAATTTGTTGCTGCACCAAAGCTCTCAGAGATGGTTCCATTTTATATAAATGATCTTGGTTTTAATCTGGAATTGAGATCTCAATCTAACTTCAAGACAACCGGTCTCATACAACCGTGGCAGACACTGTGCAAGATGTATTCAAGATGTCTGACAACATGAGTCATTGGTTTTGATCAACCACCTTTACAGATCATGCAGATGTTGTATTGTTTTGTCAACAATATACATGTTGATTATGCAGACTTGCTTTGGGAAGGATTGCACTACTCACTCGAACATCTATCAACTTTGATTCCTTATCTCAGATTCACAAAACTTATAGTGAGTGACTACATGACTGCATTCCCTGAGAATTCTCGCAGAGCTCGTGATAAGTATTACAATTTAGACGAGGATGCGATGGTTAAGAACATATTCAATTCAGGGAACCATAAGGACGGCGTTGGAATGAAGATTCTGAGTTGGATGATAACTGATGAGATTAAGCTTACAAAGAACTATCAGATGTATGTTGTGGTGTTCGGGGTAGATCTTCCTACGACTCAGTCACAACCGATTGAGTCTACCCAGGGAACACATAGGACAACTAGCGCCCCTAGGTCACCTAACCTTGAGACGGATGAAGGAGAGTCAAGTGCTCCATGAAAGTCAATTGTCATTAGACTCCGTATTCCTCCAAGATGATCAACACGACTTACTCCACCAACACCAATCCCAACTACTGATGAGGCTGACGATTTAATCTTACAAGATACAATTCAATTAAGTCTTGCAGAATAGAAAAGTCATGATGAGCTTGAAGTAAAGCAAAATGTTCAAAAAGTCAAGGAGCACTTGATTGCTAAGGAGATTAAGAAATTAGTTGATGGAATGGAGAATGTAGCAAATGTTGAGGTTGATAGTTCTACCATTAGGCAAAATGATAATCCAATTGATCCCGGCACTAGGTTAGAGCATAAGAGTGATAAGGAAAGTCTGGAGGTGGAGATAACTGCTGAAGTACAACCAATCAATGTTAATGAAGAAGAGGAAGAGTCAGCAGAGGATGATTTTAAGTTGAAAAGAAGGGAAAAAGGGAAGCATGGAGAGGAGTCTAGGAGTACACCATCCCCCACAACAATTAGATCACCTAGGATTTATTTTACTCGCATATCTTTGGATACTGAGAAACTCCAGGAATTGACGGTCAATGATCCACCACCTTCATCTCCAACACCATCATCATCTTCCTTAAAATCCAAACTATCTGCAACAAACCGCCTCTTATCATTGTTCAAACCCAAGCACGGGCACTTTAAACGATACAAGAGTTTCTTTGATGAGTTACAAGGACACTACGGCTATTTGTTTGAACATCTAAAGACAAGGTTCATGCCAAGAAGGAAGTTCAATGTACTTGCTCAACATCTTCAAGATATCATGGAAGAGTCTTTGCCTAAAATGGTAGATGATCGAATTAAGGGACTTCTCAAGACACAAGTTCCACTATATGTTGCATAGGGGCTTATAATGGAAAGACAACAGAGCCAAGCGGATGTGGCAAAGATATTGATCAGTGTTGAGAAATCTTAGTCTCACCATATCCACATAGGCCTACTCCAGTCGTTCAAAGCTGCCAAAGATATCCTAAAGCTCCTGCACTATCTTTGGTTAATCAAGACCTACTATACCTAAAGAAAGGAAGCTCATGACCTGAGAAGATTGTGATGTCTCTTCATAAGTTTCCTGCAGTTATCTTTCCTGAGGATGATATTGAAGAAAGAACTTCCAGATGGGTAGATAAATATGTGAAAAAGTTTAATCTTTATGCTCGATACAATGTCAAACACTGGAAGAATCCACATGTAAAGATCTTCTACATTAATAAACAAAGAGCACCAGGAAAGCCAAAGGAAGAAATCTACTTAAATTCAAAGATTGTTTAAATCATCAAGACTTATTGGGAACTAGGACATGAGCACAAGTTTATAACAGAGATTGTTGCAAGAAGAGCAAATGGTAGCATAGTGTCAATTACAGAGTCAGATTACAAGAACCTCATCAAGAATGATATTGAGGATATGTATCTGCTAATTGTTCATGGCAAAGTAGACGACTATGGTGAGACTAGATTGTTGTGGTCATTATCAGTCTTCATCAAGAGCACAGTGATCTGGGAACGAGTTCATGACTTTTAGTTAGGTGTGGAAAGCTATCAACAGAAGGTCAATCTTACTGCACCAACATTTACTTTCCTAGGCATTGAGAAGTACAAGGTGTTCTCTATC
>BQNB010094145.1:0-23713 GCA_026074375.1 Tanacetum coccineum | reverse complement strand
TTTGCCATTTTTGGTCTGTTTTAGGTTTAATTGGGTTATTTTAGGTATAAACGGATATGTGTATTCTACACTTATCAGTGATTTTTAAGAACTAAAATGAGTTTGTTCTTGTTTTGTTCAGTGAGTTGGGATGAAATGATCACAGGAAGAAAATATGTTCCTTCCAAGAATGAGTATTCTAGGTGATCAGGGAAAGGTTTGAGTTCGAGATCTGTAGGAGGTTCTTCTAGATATTTCTTGATTTTATAATCTGTGTCGAATGTAATTTTTTCAAAAGTTAGTTCTTCTTCATCGATTTTGGATTTAATATTTCCGTCTATATTCATCACTATAATTCATCGAATTCGGCAAAGAGTTCATCTTCGAGAGGAGTTCCTTCGATAGAGTAAAGATTTTGTTTCTTTCATTGAGTAAAGCATCGAAATCTTATTCTAAGATTTCAGCGATGACATCGATGCTAAAACATTTATCGTCGTTTGAATAAGAATTTTTCATTGTTGAATCAATAGACTAGATCATACGTTATGATCTAACTCCAAGATTGGGTTGTTTTTATTTTACGCGGATTATTGCGTCTGCTGTGTGTAGAAAGAGTCTTCCTAAGACCAGGGGAACTTTGTTGTCTTCCTCCATTTTGAGGATAACAAAATCTACTAAAAAGGTGAATTTACCAACTCCGACTAGCATATTTTCTACAATTCTTAGAGGGTATTGGAATGATCGGTCTACTAATCGCACACTCATTTTGTTTGGTTTGAGAGTTTCAAGAGATAGTTTTGCATACAAAAAGTATGGCATGAGATTAATGTTGGCGCCAAGATCGACCAAGGCGTTACAAGAGAAAGTATTGTTGAGAGTATATGTAATAAGAAAACTTCTAGGGTCTCCCACTTTGGGTAGAACTTTGTTTTGAATGATAGATGAGCATTCATTGGTGATAAAATCTGAGGAGATTTGTTCTAATTTGTGTTTGTTGCTAACAAGTTCTTTTAGAAATTTGCCATAGTTCGGCATTCCTGCTAGAACATCGACAAGAGGTATGTTGATTTGAACGACACAAATCACATCAAGGAATATTTCATATTGTGCTTCCATTTTTTCTTACCTAAGACGTCGGCGGTATGGTATTCTTGGTTTGTATGGTTTCGGGGCAGGTGTTTCTTTTGTTGGTTAAATTGGCATTGGTGTTTGAGGTGTAGGTTCTTCGTCATCGCTTCCAAATTCGATAGAGGGTTGTGGATTATTTAGATTAGGTGGTGGGTCATATGCTATTCCACTCCTAGTAGAGATTGCATTTACTTGCTCGTGTCGAGCTTGAGGTGGTTGGTAGGGTTTGGATGAGCTACGTCTAGGGTTCGGTTGAGTATTACTTGAAAGAGATCCAGAAGGTCGAGCAGATTGTTTGTCAGCAAGTCTATCAAACTTTGCTTCTAAGTTTTGGATTGATGCTTGTAGGTTTTTGGTTGTTGTTTCTAATTTGGTTTTGAGATCCATGAATGTTTCTTTAACGAAGAGATTTGTTGCTTGTTTGGATTTCATAAAATCGCTAAGCTGTTTTTAAAGATTTGGTTTATC
This sequence comes from Tanacetum coccineum, assembly GCA_026074375.1. Classification (NCBI taxonomy): domain Eukaryota; kingdom Viridiplantae; phylum Streptophyta; class Magnoliopsida; order Asterales; family Asteraceae; genus Tanacetum; species Tanacetum coccineum. Next base: position 22,138 of record BQNB010094145.1, on the reverse strand, counting down.
GTTAGTGTTAGGTTTATGGTAGTCTCTATTTTAATCGGATCTTCAGCTAGAACGCCAACGATCACGATTTAAGTCATGGTCGCGATAATCATTGTAAGTTTGTATAAATTTTGCTTCTTCTTCGCAAGACATAGGTGTGTCATCATCGTTGCAATCTGCGGTTAAGTGATTACATCCGCATATGTTGCATTCGGTTCAAGATTTGTCTTTCATTTCTTTATACTGAGCGTCCATCTTTATGGCCATGGCATCCATTCTTGCCATAATTTTGTCAGTATCAAAATTATTGCTGCCTTCATCGGTGAAAGCTATGGTTTAAAGAACAGGAGTTTTGGGTTTTTGGTTTTTAGCCTAGTTAAGTTTTAGTAGGACTTTGTGTTTGAGAGGTTGATAAGCTTTATTTAGGGTTTTATAAAGAAAGATTCCTCCTGCCGCGACATTCAAGGCTTCTTGAGTGGTTTCGTCAAGACCATAATAGAAAATTTTGATTGTATTGCCTTTGGTCAGACTGTGTCCATGACAATTTCTAAGTAATTCTCTCATGTGAAGCCATGCATTAGTGTGAGTTTCACGTTCATTTTGAGAAAATCCTCGGATTTCTCTAAAAAGTCGGTCGAATAGAGCTGGGGGAAAGAATATACTTATAAAGGTTTTTTGGTTTTGTCCCAGGTTTTAATAGTTCCTTCGTCAAGTTCATCTAACCATGTTTTTTCTTCACCCGTTAGTGATAGGGGAAACATCATGAGCCGGAAAGCCTCGGTTTCGGTTACACCATATTCGAACATATCACATACACCAAGAAATTCGTGGATGTGTTTGTGAGGATCGGTTTTGTTGTGACCATCAAGTTGGTTACCTTTGATGAGGGTCAAATGATTACCTTTGATTGTAAACTCATTGGCAGTTTCGTCAATTGTGATTGTTGGACCTTGAATCGAGGCAACAACATTGTCGGTTGCCCACATGGGTTCATCGTCAGCATTGGCCATGGGATTGTAAATTTCAATAAGTTTGACGAAGAATCAAAAATGAGTGATGTCAATGATAGGTTGGAATATTTCTCTAGGATTTTCGCGTCGTTCGTCCTTTCGTTCAATCGGGACTCTTTTGTTTCGTTTACGTCTTCGGTTTAAGGTTCTTTCGGGTTCGGATAATGGTGTAATAGGTTTAGTATCGGAAGAACGCGTATGCTTCCAAACTCAACTGCTTAGAAAGGTTACGCTGAGTAAGAGAGCAAAATCGAAATCGAAAGAGATCAATTTTGTTCTTTTAGCAAGCAAGTGCGACGCACAAAAGGAATTATGCGGCGTACTTAGTTTGAAAATTTTAAATTTTGATAAAATAGTTTTGGAATTTGTAAAAACTTGATTTGGATATTGATTTCGAGGAGGGGATGACGTCTTAAGAGAAAAAAATCTCGATGGGTTAAAGTACGGCGTACTTGCAAGTAAGTACGGCGCATTCGTAATCAAAAATTAGGGATTTTCGTTCTGGGTGAAGTATTAAAGATTCTGGGTGAATTTCTGTGGTTTGTGGGTTCTATATTGCTACAGGTTTGTGTTAATCTGGTGTCCTGGTAACATTTTCGAAAAAACGTTAGTTTTTGCAGAAAGTGCGGCGTACTTGTGAGTAAGTACGTCGGGTTCGTGTTTCTAGGGATAAGGGAGGCGCACTTATTGCAACAGAAGTTACTAAAGTTTGCAGATTGCTGATTTTCAAGGAAAAAGTTGTTATGATTCGTTTTAAATACTCAAAAGGTTTATAGAACATAATAAAGTCCCTGGCAACGCCGCCAAAAATTTTGATGTGTAAGGAAAGCTTTAAATTCATAATACTAGTTTCACTGATTTTAAAACAAACACACGGGTAAAGTATAACCCACATATGTAGTATAAACATTTAAGCTAAGACCAGGTCGTTCATAGGGACTTGTTTATGTTCTATGAAACTTAGTATTCAAAACAAATAATGAGCACTTTTCAAGTAAATAGCTGGTATGTGCTTAATTACACATACCTTTTACCTTTAAAAACGAGCTAAAATAACCAAAAACGGACTTAAAATGCCAAATATACGCTTGTTTTGCTAATTGTATTATGCAGGAACGGATAACTAAGAAAAGGACGAAAAACAAAGCCAAAACGACAAAACCGGACTCGGAATGGAAAAGACTGTGAAAGACAAAGCCAAATCGAAGCCGAAAAGTCAACCCAAGTCAACCCCGAAGTCAAAAAGTCAAGAAATATAAGTTTAAGGGTTGAAATTGCCAAAACCCTAAACTTATATTTATAAGAGGAAAAGAGAAAATGAAAGGCAAGGGTGCAAAACTGCCAAGATGGGAAAGTTATACTACGAGGGCCAAAACTGTCAAGCCCTATATGACTAAGCAAGTAGGATTTTAACATAAACAAGAGATTAACAAGATCATATCAAATACCAAATATCACTTTATTATATAAACATATCCAAATAGTCAAAAGAGGTTTAGCCTCTCATGGCTAACGAAATTTCATGATAACAAAATGAAGTGAGATAGAAATAATCAACATACAGTAATTGGAGATGAGTACGGATCACACTAGTATCGACAAGTTCACCAAGAACTTCATAAACCAATTCGTATACTTTATTTAAATCCCTAATAACCCAGCCTCCTTGCGTTACTTCTGTAAAACGACGCCCAAACAAGTGGGATGGTTATTGAATGATGATTTGATAGTAAGTAGTTGTTGATGAAATGGCTGAGGCATGGGTCGGTATATATAGGTTGAATTCGCCGTGAAAGTGCGACGTAACTTTCTCGAGAAAGTACGCGTACTTTTAGTAAACATGGCGCCAAGTTCATAATGCTGGAAAGTACACTAACACAAGCTGGGAAAGTACACGCACAAATGCTTTGAACAGGATTTGACTTTTCTTTGACTTAGGGCAGCAAGTGCGGCACACAAAAATGGAAAACCGCCACACTTTGCTGGACTTAGATTTATTCATTTTTCTTCTTTGTTTAGACTTGACATTTCTTTCGACAATAAACACTTGTATCTCTATGATTCATGCTCTGACTATCTCACCTAACGTGATAGCACATATTTTCATGCTATAAAAGTACAAAAGTTTCACGAGAAATGCTAATAATATATACAATAACGACACCGAAAATATGTATAATAAGGCGTCACATCAATCATCCCACATGTGATCTCATGGTGTGATATTTCCACTCGATGATGCAAAAAACAAATTTATCAGTCAAAAAAAGAGATCATGTCGTTTTCATATGCAAAATTTGTTCAACAATATGAATCTACTTACTCCAAATTCCTCAATGGTCAACCTTTCTTCTAATAGTTGATGCTCCTATTAGGAGTCTCTGGAAATAACCAAAGCGCCCATATGATAGAACACAACCAAATACCTTCAACGTAAAAAAACACTTGAGTTGATGTTTTGTTTATGGAAGAAAACATTATAGGTGCGTGTTACCTGTCAAAACAGGATGCTGAAGCCTACTCTGGCTTGTCCTAGTTGAGGTATATTGAAGTCAAGCTGATTATACAAAACGAAGTTAAAGAAATGGTCTGGAAAGCCAGCCGCTGATATGTTTTCAAACTTAGTATATCTTCCAAATTTCAGACTTGTTTTGTTTTCAAGAGCATGTTGCCACGGACTTGTTGTTTCGCAACTTCAAGGATTTGACTGAAGTACTCGATATCACTCACATTCATATTTGCCTGAATGGCGTTGCCCTACGCACATTAAAACATTATAAGACAGATATTACTAATTCACATGCCTACTACAAATCTAAATTTGTAAAATTTACCTCTCCGTCAAGCCATATGCAGCAATAACCAATAGGCGTTGGCATTGGAACATTACGGGCTATCCATCTACGGTATAGTGCTTCTAAAATTTTATTTCTGTCCTTGATTTTAGTTTTCCGATACTATTCTCTACCATTCTATTCACAACATTAATTAGACAGACTTTAGTACAAAACAACAACGTCGACAAAAAAGAGCACGAGATGTTGTAAGACAAAAAGCACATAAATCAAGTAACAACTATAAATAAGAAACCAATTCCAACAACCCCTCAACTTCCCAACAAATTATACGTGGAAGGAAATTACCATAATGCCGTTTATCATATTAGTTTAGCAAGCTTCATATAAAACCCTACAATCAGTTTAATAACAGAGTAAATAAAAACGATAAATTACAAACAAATCTGTGTAGCTTAAATTTTTGTTAGCAGATTTTTATAAACTACATTTTACATAGTATCCTTTTTTGTTTAAAAACTGCTCAATGTTGGAGCCCCTCTGGCATACCAAAATCCTGAAACAACAAACATCAAAAAACTAACATTGAACAACTCAACAACCATTCCAAAACCTCCAACTACAAACAAAACATCAAGAATCATATCACATTAGATAATTCCGTTAACACCTTTCAAACCACCCCCATAAACTATAAAAAGCAAAAAAAACAAAGCATTAACTACAAACAAAACATCAAGCAATCACATTAGATAATTAGTTATACCTTCCAAACCACACCCACATAGAAAAAGCATAAAAACAAAGTTGTTTAGGCACACGTACAGAACAGGAAGCTATGTCAATTGGCGGTAGTAAATTAACTTGCATGGCAAAACCAACCACCTGCTATATTTAGAAATTCTAACAAAAGCTTCCATCTCAATGTATAAATACGAATAAAACTAATGAAAAACAGGTGTTAAGCATGCAAAAAATTCAACAATTAAGTGGCAGGTTAGTGGAACACCTACTAACATACTTAAACCTTTTTTAATGGGAGGTGATATGCACACCACACAAAGTGATGTGCACATCACAAAGTCACATGTGCAATGTATATGTTACAACACCACATATGCATTTTTGTGGTATGCACATCACTTTGTGTGGTGTGCATATCAACTCTTATTTTTAATATCCCAAGCCATAGGCTCGGCTTGTGAACAGTGCCGGTTCAAATCATGGCTCCGTCTCACTCCCTCAAGCCGACTCACTCTCTTAAGCTGACCCCTTACATCAATGGCTTCGCAACAGTGTCGACTCACAATTCCCTTAATTTAATGTTTATATACTATAATATTAGAAAGAAGAGAGTAGTATTTTGTTGACATGTTTGACTTTAGCAAAGAAATGGTATGACCATATCGTACGGAGCATTTTTTTCTTCGTGTAGAAAATTAAAAAACAAGTCATTGTTTTACAATTAATTAATACGTATAATATTCACATTAATGTCAAGGTTGGGTGCTTTAAGTGATGGTATCCAAGGTTTCACGTTGTATCACGATTTATGGTTATTAATAATCAGTATAATTTTTCATTAGTGATTTTAAATATTATGTAAATCGCTGTACTAATAATTTTTTTGTGCTAAATAAGGAGCCGTCTTTTATGTGTATGATTATGTACACAAAACATAACATAACTAATGTAATTTTTGTTTTTAAACATGAGGATATGAACGTGAGTATATAAATGATACAATAACAATGATTACGTAGTACTCCCTCCGTCCTCATATTAAGTGTCAATTTTTGACTTTTTGAATTTTTTATTTTTCATAAACTTTGACCGTAAATATTATTATCTATAGTTATATAGATGCTTACGTGAAAATTTAGTTATACCAAAGAAAAAATACATTCGAACTCTATCCATACAACATATATTTGCATTGAGTACATATAACATGAAGAAGAAATAATTAAGGACAAAGTTGAAGAAAAAACTTTTAAAAAGTCAAAAATGGACACTTAATATGGGGAACGGAGGGATAGTATTTAAAATAAAACATATAAATATAAAGACATATGTGGTGTTTATCTTATTGTTAAAGACTTAAATAAATTAGTGTTTCACCTAACAATATTTCAATCAAATTACGAACAAGCTGACAAACAACACTACTTATTTAATAGTCGTTGATGTGCCATGCGTATTAGAACTATATAATTATGATAATTCTTTTCTTTTTTCTGTTTTCCATGGACGGCAAAGAGATTTCATTAACGGTAGCAAGAAGCTAGAGAAAAACAAACAAAATAAAGCATCCAACAAAGCATCTAAATCTAAAAGCAAACACACGTATAACAAAAACTCAGCAAAACCAACAAAAACAAAACCTAACAACAACGATCAATTACGAAAGTGTTAACCACAAATCCACATATCCTAACCAAATAACCAAACCAAACTAACGACCACTACATCCTCAATAACTCTCCATATGACCTTACTGAAAAGCCTAAGTAACCTTTTTATATGTCCGTCTACACATATGATAATTCTTTATTCAAAAACATAATATAATGATCTAACTTTCTATTTTATAAGTATATGAATTATAGAATTTGAAAATATCGCTAATCTACCTACTATTCTTTTTGTTGGTTACTGTCTATACCTCTATAAGCATTTATAAGTTTACTCGTCACTCAAAAAGATTTTAAAGATATTTGACAAAATAATAAGACGTTCAAATGTATGGTTAAACCTAGCTACGTCTTATTTATCATCTGGGTATGTATGGGCTGTTTTGCCGTAGAAAGTTAATAACTTAATAATTATCAAGAGTTCGTTTGATTTATTAATAGAATTGGATATGAATTAGGTTTGAATTTGGATTTGCGTTAGAATCAAAAGTTGGCGACTTTTTGGTACAAAATCCTAGATGTGTACAATCAAGAAGCTAACAAAAAAGGCTTCCAAGAGCGTACAAAAAAGACCCAATCCTAGATGAAAACCGGTGGCTCGGCCTCCGGGATGGGGGGTTTTCTTTTGCCGAAGTGAAAACCGATCCGTCGGCCTTCGTGTCAAAAGTTTTTTCATCCCTTTTGATTCCCTCGCAGTTAAAGTCTCGGGATTTTACCATTTTTTGATGTTATGTATTTCTTTTTGTTAACTCTATTGTACTTTAAGTTTCTAGCGTCTTGCTAGTCTCTTTTTTATATATATAACATCTTTGCCGTTCAAAAAAAAATACATATGTTTCTTAGAAAATTGCACATAAAAGACGGCTTGTATAAGTTAGTATCGTGGAAATGGATGCTAGTAAGCTTGTGGTTAATGAAAGTACAATTTTTTTTCTCTTACTCTTTTTTTTCATATTGACAATTTTACTATTAAATAAGTAATTAATATTTATTTAAAGTTTTTAGTATTAATTTCACCAAAATGTATTATGGTAAGTTGAATCAAATCTCTTTCTCTATTTTTAATGCCCGTGTACACACGAGGCTTAAACATTATGTTTTTTTAAAATATATGTATAATTTTTATTTTTTCCTATTTTATAATTTATGTTATAAAATAGTATTGAAATCATATGAAGACAATAGATTCATTAAATCTTTTATATATTACGTAGCATATGAAGTTGATGATAATTAGTAGTTTTTTTTATTTACGTGTTTTCTGACTCGACATTGTGAGCCAACTAATTCCAACGAAACTACCAATTTAGGTAGCCCGGAGTCGGCTCAAGTGAACCTTTGAGGCCACAAGGGGATTAATTTTCTCCTCGTTATGTTCAAACCATTGACTTCCACTTTAAAAGGCTGATATTCTTACTGTTAGATATGCAGTTGATATTATATATATTTTATAATTATAGTTGCATGAGTGTGTCAGCTATACTTAGGGTTGATGGTGATACTTTGTGTTAAAACACGTAAAATTTTAGCTTCGCAATCGAATTTAAGAGCATCAAGTTGAGTTATCAAAAGTTTGCAAGACTGTCAAAATTTATAGAGTATAGAAAACTAAATAACTCAAATAAGTATTATGTTTCGTGCATACAATATGTTTTGGTCAAACAAAGATTTACCTATTTTATACCTTCAATACATATACAAATATAAAAAGAGTTTTACCCATTTTTTTGTCACTAATATTTTTTTAAGATATAAAAGTGGCCCCATGTTATTGTATATGATTTATAGACATACACACATGTCAATAGAATAAAGACTTTTTGAGAAATTCAAACGTTAGAATTTGAGTACGTATTAAACCAAAAGAAAAAAAATGCAATTCTTCTGAACCCATTAATGAATAGCTAGAAAACCCTTTTTCTTTATTTACGATAATTTATGTGATTCGGTGTTTTTCTACTTGGTTCTACAACATGAGTTTCAGGCCGAGAATGAAAAATCCATATACAAATGAAAAAATAGTTTTATCCATTTTTTTCGTCACCAACACATCTCTAAGATATAAAAGTTTTCTATCAGATTGTTGTATATGATTTATAGGCATACAAACATGTCAATGAAAAAAAGACTTTTTCACAAATTCAATTGTTAGAATTTTAGTACGTATTATACCAAAAGAAAAGAAAATGCAATTCTTCCAAACTCATCAATGACTATCTAGAAAACCCTTTTTTCTTTATTTACAATAATTTATGTGTTTCGGTGTTTTTCTATTTGGTTCAACAACATGATTTCAGACCGACAATGAAAAATCCACCAAAAAGTCTTCGGATAGATTTGAGATGTGATTAAATAATGTTAAATCTTTGTTGGAAGTCAGAAATTGTTTGCGCTTGTTGTATTTTAAAATATAAAGTTTAGGGTATAAAGTTTAAGGGGTTATTTGTTTATTTTTTAAAGTTATAATAAAACTTGTAAATTTATAAATTTACACTTAACCCATATAATTTATTTAAAATTAAACCACTAAAGTTTTATTAATCACCTCCTCTTTTTTCAAGTTTTTGTTTTCATAAATTTGACACATATATTTTTATGTGTTTTTTTTCTCCATCAAATTTCTCCACCAAATTTTTTTAATTTTGATCAAATTGATTCAATTTTGACTTTTTATTGACCAATCAGATCGCACGATTTTGCCTACGTGGCAAAATCAAGCTCTCCGATTGATCCAATTTTTTTCTCTTAAGATTTAATCTGATAGAAAACTCCGAAATGATGTAATTCTTTTAGAGAGAAGTGCAAAAATCATCCCTGTGGTTTGTCAAAAAACCGTCTCACGTCCCTCGTTAAATAATTGTTCAAAACACATCGCTCTGTCAATGTTTTGGGACACGATACATCCCTTGGACTAACGGTGTATATTTTTTTCTCGTTAATTATTAACGAGGGTCAAATTTTTAACGATGCAACTATATAGGAGGGTATTGTTGTCATTTTTCTGCCACAGGGATGATTTTTGCACTTCGTTCTTAATTTTTTTTTTTTAATTAAAAAAAACCTTTTTACATTATTATTCGTAAAAAAATTAATTTTTTTTACAAAATCTTTAAAAAAAATCGCACTTTACAAAAATCTTATTTGTTTTATAAAAAAATTAGTTTTGTTTGTTTTTAAATATTTTTTTACAAAACTTAAAAAAAATCGTACTTTTACAATCTTAGTTTTGAAAAAAAAATGTAAAAATTTTGTATTTTTTAAAATCTTAGTATTTAAAAAGTACAAAAAAATTTAAAAAAAGTTTTGCAAAAAAAGTGCGAAATTTTAAAAAAAAATTTAAAAGTGTGAAATTTTTTAAAAAAATTTAAAAAGTTTGTAAAAAAATTTTTAAAAAAGTTTTTAAAACTACGATTTTGGTTCGATTATTTTTTAAAAAAAAATTAAAAATTTTGAACTTTTTTTACAGAACTTTTTTAAAATTTTTTGTACATTTAAAAAAATAAGATTTTAAAAAATACGAAAAAGATTTAAATCTTTTTCAAAAAATTTAGATTTTTAAAAGTGCGATTTTTTTTAAAAAGTTTTTAAAATGTACAAATTTAAAAAAAAAGTTTTCTAAAAAAATGTACGAAATTTTTTAAAAAAATTTAAAAATAATCGAACCGAAATCGTACTTTTAAAAACTTTTTAAAATTTTTTTTTACAAAACTTTTTAAAATTTTTTAAAAAACTTCGCACTTTTTAATTTTTTTTTAAAGATTTTGTAAAAAAAATTAATTTTTTTTACGAATAATAATGTAAAAAAGTTTTTTTTTAAATTAAAAAACAAACAAAAACTTTTTTTAAGAAAGAAGTGCAAAAATCATCCCTGTGGCAGCAAAAAGACAACAATACCCTCCTATATAGTTGCACCGTTAAATATTAGACGCTCGTTAATACTTAACGGAAAAAAAATTTGCACCGTTAGTCCAAGGGATGTATCGTGTCCCAAAACATTGACGGAGGGATGTGTTTTGAACAATTATTTAACGAGAGACGTGAGACGATTTTTTGACAAACCACATGGATGATTTTTGCACTTCTCTCATTCTTTTATTATATAAAAGATACTGATTAATTAAATTATGACATCCTTAAAAAGACGTAGATTATTAATTGGGACTGATAAAGTATTAAGAGATCCGGGAGTTGAACTCTTGACCCAAAGAGTTAATAGGTAAAACTTGAACTTGGACTAAGTGACACTTTTGTTTCGGTAATCTATTTTAACGTACTTAACCTGTAATTTCAGCAGGTTGAAAACATTGCCTTCTTTATTAAACGTTTTTGTTCTAATGGTTAATGTATTATATATAAATTTTGATGAAGAATCGGTCTATCTTAAAGACATAAACTTTATTATACCTTTATACTAAAGAGCAGGATTTTCATCCCGAGGCACTCCATTAAATGCATTTGGTCCGACCCGACCCGTGTTTTTAATTTTGTCCCGTGTTCTCATCAAAACACGTAGCATTGCTACGTGTCCACTTCTCCCTCATCTCCCTCACATAGATACACACAGATACACATCTCACACACACAGTAATCATGCTTCTCTCTCTAAAAAATCCAGCCTGCGATTGTTAATCTAAATCCACATCTCGGTCTCACCGACCCTCTTTATCTCTCTCGCTCTCTCTTTGCTTTTGTAATTGGAGGTTTTCAGGGTTTCGTTCGATTGCAGTGGTGGTCATGGTTGTGGATTGAATATGATGCTTTGCTTCTACATAATTTTCTTGATATTCTTCAAGATTTGTATGCTGAAGATCTTAATGAAACTGTAAGTTTTTTTCTCTTTTTTTTAATTAGATTCATTTGTTATGAATGTTTTGTTATATGGGTTCTTTTTTTATAATGCATAAATTAGTTAAACATTTAATTTTTACTGCTCAGTGAAAGTATTTTGGGTTTTGTTTTTTTGATGAGATTAGTTATTGATTAGTTAGGTGTTTATAATTAGAGCTTGGGTGTTGTTGGTTTAGTATAATTGAGAAAAAAAATACATTTGTTGATGACGTTTATAGGCCCAAGAAAATACAAGATTAGAATAACCTGTTCATGTGGAAAAATTGCATTATGAGCATATCAGTTTGAGCTTATGAACTTTGATAAGCTATAATCGAGATAAGCTCATAAGCCCAAAATTGTGAGCTTATTAGCTTTTTAAAAGCTCAATAAGCCCATACGCTAAATAAGCTTAAACAAATACCTTGATAAAGATATTAAGGATGTTGGTTAAATGACTTTGAATTGTATCTGATATAAACGAGGTTGAGGCGTAGTTTTTGTAGTAAAGGGTAATTTGTGTGTGTGGGCGTGCGTGCTCAATATGGTTAAGGGTCGGAATGTTGATTTTATATAGGCACAATGTTTATTCTATTGGTGTTGCATGATTGTAATAATAAACGTTTTAAGCTGGAATTAAGGTGAGTATAATATGGATTAGAAGTAGAACTATGGAAATGTGAAATGCGGTAAGAGTGAAATAAAAAAAACAAGTGAAAAGTTTTTGGCCGTTTGCGAATGTTTTGTCACATTTGTTTATAGATAGACGACATTAGGGAATTGATTCTAAATTTATACATGGACTTTAGGACATTAGAACGAGGAGTTTTGTCACTCGCACACATTTAGATGTTTTTCTGATGTTAGCCAAGCTGAACCTAACTAGGTTGGAATGACGACTATAACGCTATTTGTGGACAACACTAGGAGTGAGTAATTGCAGCAGTAGTTCTTGGAATGACAAGGTTATAGTTAATACTTACTTTAGATCCAGCATACGGTTACTATTGCACGTGTGACAACTAATCTCTATGTGTTTTTTCTTGCTTTTAACAGCTTTGTATTATGTTTTTACCAGCTTTTAAATGGTGTTCGTATAAGCTTATTTAGTTTCTCTAAAGCTGATAAGGTTACTTTTTTGGGCTTATAATGAGGACACAGTTGGCCGTTAGTTTGGGTTAAGCTCAATTTGATAAGCTCATAAGCAAAAAAAGGGTTTTTGAACCTTTCCGTGCCCAAATAATGATTCCTCAAATTGCAACCATTGCTTTCAGAATGCAAGTTAAACACCTCTGTATTTGTACTTAGCTAATAACTATTTAATTGTGTTACAGGTACATTACCATGTCGGCGCTTGCAAGAGTCGAATGGTGAAATGTACAGCTGATTGTGGGTTTTTACACTAAATATATAATATATAATAAAATATAAAATATATATAAGTCTAAAAATCAACAAGGTCAATAAAACCGAGAAGTAGTATAGAGTGTTCCCGGGTCGTTTATCCCCAACGAGGCTGGACTGGAGAATCGATACAATCGAAGATTTGAGTTTGAAGGAGAGAATTGGATTGGAAGTGTGGAAAAGTCAAATTAAACAATAACAAACTAAAACGTTTAAGAAAATCCTAAAAATTACTAAATTAAGCTGAAAAACGGGAGCACGAATCCCGAACAAAGGGGGAAAAACCTAAAATCTTTAAAAATAACCCTACGAAGAAATTTTTACTTCTAAACTACTCTACGGGACAAATAACGAAGAATGAAAAAGACTAGACCGAAAACGGAGTTCGTTTGACCCAAAAACGAGTCAAGACAAAATCCCGTACCCGGACCGTTCTTTAAAAAAGGAAAAGTTGTAAAAATGACCCTACGAAAATTTTTGTATTTTTCCTACAAACTATATGACAAAAGAAAATTTTCTAAAAAAGCAAAATATTTTTTTGATAATTTTTGTATTTTTTATGAATTAATTAAACTTTTAACGAAATTAAATTATAAAAAATATTAAATGACTTCGAAAAATTCTGAAAAATTTACTAAAAATACTTTACACTATGATTATTCTACGAAAAATAAGAAACAAAAAGTTGCTTAACAAATAAGCCCGAAAATAAGCTTATACAGCTTATAAGCTTATAAGCCAAAAACCACTATAAGTATTAGAGCCCTTGAGTCTTTAACGAAAAAGACCCAAGGGCGCAGTGGTAAGGAGTGTGTGTAAAAGAGGGAATGTATCGAGAGGTCCCGGGTTCGAGTCTTGCTCACCCGGACCTCTTGTCTTTCCCTTCTTTTTTTTCGAAAACTTCAAAAAGCAAAGTTGTTAAGCTCGTGGGGCTTAACAACTTTGTCAACTACAACTTTTGCTGAAAAGCTGTCAATAAGCTTAAAAATAAGCTTAAAGTTGACAGAATGCTTAAAGGGCTTAAAAGCAAAAAGGTGCTAAGTCATTTGGCACATTATGGTCGAATAAGCTAAGATTGGACTAAAATAAGCTAAAAGGAGTCTAAACTAATCTAATAAGCACTAAGAAGCTAAAAAGTTAACACTAAATAAGCTTAAATAGCTTATTTGGACAGAAAGTCTAAAGCAAGCTTAAAAGGCTAAGATGGCTTAAGGCATTGGACAAACAAGCTAGGAGAAAGCTAATAATCTAAAGACTCTTAAACTAGCCTAATAAGCACTAAAGGACTTAAAATCTAAACCTAAATAAGCTGTAAAAGCCAAAATGAAAAATAAGCAATCCTATACTAACACTAAGCTAAAAACAGTCAAAGGGCAAGTTTAGGCTTAAAAATAAGCCAACAAATAAGCTCTTTAAAGGCTGAAATTCAACAAGCTTATCTAAGGGCTTATAAGCTCTCAAGATAAGCCAAGAAATTGGGCTTTAGAACACTTAAAAGCTATGAAAAAGAAGCTTAAAGTCTCCCCTTTGCACCAGGGGAGACTTAAGCTAAACTCAAGGGGCTTATTTGACAGCTTTTTAAAAGCTGTCAAATAAGCTCAAATTAAAGAGATAAGCTGAAACAGATTGAGTACTCTAGCTAAACAACTTGTGCACCAATTTTTGACTTTTAAAAACCATTTTAGACTGCTGAATTTTGACAGTGAAAAAGCTTCTTTGATAACAAAATATGCCACTTATCAAACCGATGGTGGTTTTTTACATCACACAAAGTCAAAGACACAAGGTTTTGCACAGCTTGAATAAAACACACAACAACAGACTTTAATTGACACACTTCAACTCCCCAACACCCAAAGTGACTTTCCCTAAAATGAAGCACTTTGTGGTGTTTTTTTATAAAGTCACAAGTTTTAAAAAGATGGTTTAGAAATCTTTTGAAAAACAATTTTGAACTTTAAAAACTTTTGAAACAGCTTTAAATAAGCTTAAAACTTATGCTTAAACTAACTAAATGACCATAACCCAAACACACAACCATTTTGACCCGTTTTCCAAGTTATCCCAAACACCCCTTAATTTTTTTTAAAGTGACTTAAAATCTTATAAAAACTATTTTAAACTGAAGTTTTTGAAGACTAATTATACTTAAGCTATTTAAGACATATGAAAGACAAAAAGCCAAGCAAATAAGCACTTGAATAAGCTATGACAGAAATAGCACTACTTGACAGTTTTAACTAAAATTGCATACAAATGAAATTAAAAACATTAAAAGCATACTTAGATCTAAATTATCACTAATAAGCACAACAACAGTAATAAGCTAAGGAAATAAGCCAAATAAGCTTATTTGCTACAGTAAATAAGCAAAAATTGAAAGAAAAGTACCTTTAATCCTTTGCTCAAAAAGGATTTTTGAGACCTATTTAAGCTCTAAATCCCTACCCTTAGCTTATAAATAAGCTAAAACTAAGCTGAAAACCCAATAAGCCATCCATATCAGCTTATTCATCCAAGCTTTTTCCAACAGTACCTTCTATTTTCTTGTATTTTCTTTAAAGTTTGGTGAAAATGTTTATAGGACAGATTATAAGATAGCTTAAATGAAAACTTAAAAGATTTTAAGAACACTTGACACTTAGAATACAAGTAACAATAAAAAGCTTAACTGAATTGCATTAAGAGTCGATGTACAAGTACATAAAGAAACTTTTAAACTGAAAATTTAAACTTAAAAACTACTAAAAAACTAACTGTTAGCCACAATGGCTTTATAAAGCTTTAAATAGGAAAAATTCGACTAGGTCTTCTCCTTGTCTCCTTTCACTTGTGTTTCTTTATAGACACACAAACACAAGTGTGTTTGTTTTGTGAGTGCAAAGTCAAGCAAATCCTGGCCTTTTAAATTCCTTGGTACTTGTTCGGATCATCTAAACCATCGAAATAAGTCTTGGGGAGTTGTGGGATTGCCAACTTGGCAATCTTACAGCTGGGAAAGGTAGTGGAGGGGGAGGGAAAGGTTTGACCATGGTGGAATTGGGGTTATGGGATAAAAGAGGGCAAAGAGACCCGTGAGTTGTTTTGGGGGGGAAACAATGGCGGGAAAAACTGTTTGAGTATAACAGGCAAAAAGTTTTAGGGTTTTGCCACTTTTGGCCCCTCAAGGTGTTATGCCTTGTTGCATCCATCGTCCTTGTGTTGTTATAACTTTTGGGGACTTGGCAAATTAAGTCCCCAAGAGTTATAACAACAATTGCATCACTCGTCCTTGTGTAATACAAGTATGGGGACTTGGCAGTTTTGCCCCCCTACTTGTTACTTCGAGTGATTTGCAAAATCAGCCCTTGTCTTTTCCTTTGTCTTATTTCTTCTTTAAATATAAGTTTAGGGATTTACAATTTTAGTCCCTAAACTCATATTTCTTGACTTTGGCCTCGGGGTTGACTTGGACTTTGACCAGTTGACTTTTCTGTTGACTTTTTGACTTGATTGACTTTTCGGCTTCGATTTGGCTTTGTCTTTCACAGTCTTTTCCATTCCATGTTTGGTTTTGTCGTTTTGGCTTCGTTTTTCGTCCTTTTCTTAGTTATCCGTTCCTGCACAACACAATTAGCAAAACAAGCATATATTTGGTATTTTAAGTCCGTTTTTGGTTATTTTAGCTCGTTTTTAAAGGTAAAAGGTATGTGTAATTAAGCACATACTAGGTTTTTACTTGGTGACCAAGATGGGTGATGAAGCTGCTTGTGGAGATGTCATGGAGGTGTTAGGGTGAGGGTGTGATGATATCATGGTGGTTCTAGATGTTTTAGGGGTGTTTGGTTTGATTTATACATGGCTGTTTTTTGGACAGCCAACATCAGTCTTGGTAAAATGGTTGCCATTTACAAACCGTAACTCCGATGAAGCTCAAACCAGTGATCATGGTTAGATATTTGAGTCCCAATACAACTTTTAGTTTACATATTTAGGGTTACTATACAACATTTTTAGAGATAAATAGCCATTTACTACAGGTTGTGTCAGAATCTACGCACCTTTGCATTTCGGCTATAACTAATTCATCCCGACGTCGAAACGGGTTGATGTCAACTGGCAAAAGATCCAGAGACATAGGGAAACAACTTAGTACTTTCAACTTAATACCAAACTATTGATTTTTCCCAGAATCCCTATGTTTTGTCAAAAACGGATTCAAATTTCTAAAAAAAATTTTAACTAGTTTTTTAAGGGTGTAATGGGTTTGCTAGGGTTTATTGGAGTTTTTCTTTAGTTAAGGCTAGGTTTTTAGGATAGATTAGGTTATAGGGATTATGTTAGGATTATGGTTTAGTGTTTAGGATTAGGGTTTATGGCTTAGTTTTAAGTTTTAGGGCTTAGTTTTGAGGTTAAACTGAAACTAGGGTTTAGGGTTTTAAAAATGTGTATGAGAGCTTAGGAGTAGAGTAATTAGGGTTTACATGTTGTATATTGAGTGTAGTAGCTTGTACAAAAGTGGTGGTAAAGAAACTAGAATGAAAACGGAGGAAAAATGGCTATTTTGCATGTCATGCTTAATGACTTGTACATTGTGCTCTTAAGGACTTGTATATTGATTTGGAGGGAGTTTATATTTCAAATGTCATGTATTGATACTTGTACACATGCTTTGAATACTTGTACATTGATTTTATATGTATACATTACATATAATTAGGGTTTAGAGGTAAACGTTTAACGTTTAAAGCCTGTTTTGATATAACGTTATAAATGGTACGTTAAATGGATAATGTACTTGGTAATAATGATGTTAAGATATAGACTTGACATATTAGGATGTTTATATGATATAAACATAGATATAGATGGCATAAGTAGGTTGTGTGAACTTGTTTAGTTTGCTATGCAAACAATGTTATATAATAGAATGTAATAAAGCGAAAAATTTCTCCGTACAAATGTGATCATAATAAAATAGGTTGATTTTGTTTTGATGAAAATTTCGGGTTGTTATATTCTGGAATGTCGAAAATAGTAGTACTAGTACTACTCCTATTATGGATAAAATCAGAAAGTTTGAAAACTTAATTATTGATGGGCAAGCTATTATTGTGGATGAAACTGGTAATCCTTTGAAAAAGGTATAATATCCGGATGATCTTGATAGTGAAGATAAGGTTGCTTCCGTTGGGTAATGATATGGCTGTTCTTATGGCTTCAGAAATGGTTTGGATTTGGCATCAAAAAGTTTGTTGAACAATTGAGGAATTCATATGAAAAATGGTGACTAGATGAAGACACGTACAACGACGATGATATGTATGAAGGCCCAGATCTTCCTCAAGAGATCAAACTATATGCAATAATCAAGGATATTCCCCGAATTCGAGCTCGCAAGAAGTAATTGTTTATTGTTTATTATTTTATGTCTACATTTTGTGTACCTTCCTTTAAGGAAGTAGTTTGCCTATGTACGGCCAGGAGAATGAGGGACTCGGCCTCATCACCTTTGTACTTTAAATTATTTTTTGGCATAATAAAATTTACCGGGGAAAAATTTTACCCAAAAAATAAATGTTGCAAATTACAACATTCCGACGCGCGTCTGAATGCTTGGGTCGCTGAGTGTGGATTAAATTTACCATCTTTTGGTCGAAAGTCTGGCGCTCGGTACGTTTGTCTGGATGCATTTCTCGCCTGCAAAACTTTTGGTCAAAACGACCTGAAATAGTAGACTTTTGTCAATTTTATGTCGTGTCTACGAATAGTCGTGCCAATGTACTGTAAAAAACGAGTGCATTCACCTATATAGTTTGTAATTAAAAAAACAATACACTTCTGAAAGCGTTACAGACAATTTCTTCATTCAATTCAATTTTCTTTTTATTCATCAAATGAGGTATTAGAAATTCAATATTTGGTCATTGTCATGCAAACTTTTCTTGTAAGACGAATGATATCTTCGAGTACATACGATCTTTATCTCCTTAAAGGTCGCAATGCCAAATTTTGGACTTGTAGGATAAGCTAATTAGACATAAAAAAAACACCTTTTATAATACCCAAAAAGATATTTCATCAGTCTGAAAGTTCACGATGTCAAATGGAGTAAACAAGCGTTGTTGCCCGCGCGATGCTTCGGGGCCGTAATTATTATTTTTTTGCTGGTTTATTTTTTCAGTCTCATGTTTAATACTTTGTTTTTTCTTATATGGGCATATGTGTTGGGCCTCATTTTTAAAGGTTTTTTTTTTTTTTTTTTTTTTTTTTGCTATTTGGGGTTTTTTTTTAATATAATTTTATGAGATTTGGGTAAATATGTGTTAAGCATGATACGCGAAGGCAGATAATTGATGCGAGGCGTTAATTTTGTTTATTTTTATTTTTATTTTGTGCGGGTTTATTTTTCCGGTCTCATGTTTAATATTTTGTTTTTTTAATATGGGCTTATGAGTTAGGGCTCATTCGTGGTATTTTTTGATCTGAATAAATGCAGAACTTTTGTAATTTTTCCTATTTTGTTCCGAACAAATTTTTTTTATATTAATTTGTGGGATTATTTTTCAGTCTCATGTTTAATAGTTTGTTTTTTTATATGGGCTTATGTGTTTGGTCTCATGTCGCGAATATTTTTTGATCTGAATAATAAGTATTTTTTATCATTTTGTTTGTTCTAATTACAGTATATTGCTAAGGTCTGCACATACACAGATTCTATTTATAGACTTAAAATGGTCAAAATCTATTAAAATAGTCCCCAACTATAAAACTTTATACAAAAAGTCTTGACTTTTTATAGAATAAAACAAGCATGATTACCAGCGCGTTGCTGCGGGTCGTTAATTTTTTTCGCGTAGTTGCGAGGCATTATTATTTTTTATTTTTTTTATTTTGTGTGGTTTTATTTTTTCGTCATCATGTTTAATAGTTTGTTTTTTTTTCTTATATGGGCTTATGTGTGGGGCTCATGTTTTTTTTTGCTATACGGGTTTTTTTTTAATATAATTTTATGGGAACATGACGTTTTTTTATTGTATTCTGTATGGGTTTATTTTTCCGGTCTCATGTTTAATAGTGCGGGTTAATTTTGCGTTAAAATTTTATTTTTATTCTTTTCTATTTTTTATTTGTGCGGGTTTATTTTTTCGGTGTCATGTTTAATAGTTTGTTTTTTTATATACGGGCTTATGTGTTGGGTCTCATGTCGCGGACAATTTTTTATCTTAATAAGTCAATATTTTTGTAATTTTTTCTTCTATTTTGTGCCGAGCGGTTTTTTTTTACATTACCTACAAAAAAGAAAAGAAAAAAAAAGCCAAACGGGTTGGCCCAAATTGGGAGCCCAAAGGGCCGAGCACTGTAGCGTGTGGAACAAAACTACGTCGTTTTATTCTACGCGAGACATTATTATTTTTATTTTTTTTATTTTGTGCGGTTTTATTTTTTCGGCATCATGTTTAATAGTTTGTTTTTTTCTTATGTGGGCTTATGTGTGAGGCTTATGTTTAAAGGTTTCTTTTTTTGGCTATACGGGTTTTTTTTTTAATATAATTTTATGGGAACATGGGCTTTAAATGAGAATCGCGCGTTACTGCAAGGCGTTTTTTATTGTATTTTGTGCGGGTTTATTTTTCCGGTCTCATGTTTATTAGTGCGGGTTAATTTTTGCGTTAAAATTTTATTTTTATTCTTTTCTATTTTTTATTTGTGCGGGTTTATTTTTTCGGTCTCATGTTTAATAGTTTGTTTTTTTTATATGGGCTTATGTGTTGAGCCTCATGTCGCGAGTATTTTTTTATCTGAATAAGGTTAATTTTTGCGTTAAAATTTTATTTTTATTCTTTTTTATTTTTTATTTGTGCGGGTTTATTTTTTCGGTCTCATGTTTAATAGTTTGTTTTTTTTATATGGGCTTATGTGTTGGGCCTCATGTCGCGAGTATTTTTTTATCTGAATAAGTCAATATTTTTTTTAGTTTTTTTTTCTATTTTATGCCGAGCGGTTTTTTTTACATTGCCTACAAAAAAAAAAAAAAAAAGCTAAATGGGCCAGCCCAAAAATGGGAGCCCAATATTTCGGGCACTGTAGCAACGCTGCCAAAAACGGCAGCGTTTTATCCCCCGCGCGTTGCTGCGGGTCGTTAATTTTTTTAGCTGTGTTGCGGATAGGCTATATATTATTTTTTTCTTTTTTTTTATTTTGTGTAGTTTTATTTTTCCGGCCTCATGTTTAATAGTTTGTTTTTTTTCTTATATGGGCTTACGTGTGAGGCTCATGTTTAAAGGTTTCTTTTTTTGGCGATACGGGTTTTTTTTTAATATAATTTTATGGGAACATGACGTTTTTTTATTGTATTCTGTATGAGTTTATTTTTTCAGTCTCATGTTTAATAGTGCGCGTTAATTTTTGCGTTAAAATTTTATTTTTATTCTTTTCTATTTTTTATTTGTGCGGGTTTATTTTTTCGGTCTCATGTTTAATAGTTTATTTTTTTATATATGGGCTTATTTGTTGGGCCTCATGGTCGCGGGTATTTTTTATCTTAATAGTCAATATTTTGTTTTTTTTTTTTTATGCCGCAAGGGTATTTTTTACATTGCCTTACAAAAAAATTATAAAAATAAAAAATGCAATGGGAGGCCCAATGGGGCGGGTACTGTAGCAATGCGTTTTTTTATTTTGTGAGTTTTATTTTTTCGGCCTCATGGTTAATAGTTTGTTTTTTTTTCTTATATGGGCTTATGTGTAGGGCTTATGTTTAAAGGTTTTTTTTTTTTGCTATACGGGGGTTTTTTTTAATATAAATTTATGGGAACATGGGCTTTAAATGAGAATCGCGCGTTACTGCATGGTGTTTTTTTATTGTATTTTGTGCGTGTTTATTTTTTCGGTCTCATGTTTAATAGTACAGGGTTAATTTTTGCTGTTTTAAAATTTTATTTTTATTCTTTTCTATTTTTTATTTGTGCGGGTTTATTTTTTCGGTCTCATGTTTAATAGTTTGTTTTTTTTATATGAGCTTATGTGTTGGGCCTCATGTCGCGAGTATTTTTTTATCTGAATAAGTCAATATTTTTGTAGTTTTTTTTTATTTTATGCCGAGTACTGCTAAGTAGAAGGTCAAAGTACTGCTAAGTTGAAGATCAAAGTACTGCCTTCTTAGTATGGAAAAGTCAACGTACTGCCGTTGTTAAAGGAACTTTGAAAGATTAACGGTTACAGTAGTAGTTATCATGTAACAGTTAAATTAGTGATTAGTATTAATTAGTATTTGTGTCATACAAGGACTGTACACCTACTAGAGTTATCCTTATGTTTATAAAAGGATCTCTAGGAAGGCATTAGAACGACACACACACAACACAGAGAAATACAACAAAAAGCACTAGTTAGAGATAAGTATTGTATTAGGGATCTGCAATCTTAGGCAGATTCAACGTGTGATAATACAAATTGTTTGTCAAAACATTGTGTGTTCTTCTTGATACTGTTAACTAGTTTCCGCATAGTTGATAGTATTACATCAGTGTTTCATTGTTATTGACTTGGATTTATTCAAGGAAGTAACATCCTTTACAGGCTAAAGGCTTATTATACTAAGGTATATCGATCCTATACCCCTCTTGATTAAATGGGATGCATAAGCTCAAAATAAAACCTTGAAGCATCTTTTACCTTTAATTTGAATTTTTAAGCCTCACATGCAAATATAGTGATGTTTTGGAAG
>BQNB010094144.1:0-26190 GCA_026074375.1 Tanacetum coccineum | reverse complement strand
GATGATGGGTTGAAGAGGTTAAGTGAAAGGGTGCTTTTAATGATGGTTTTATTGGGGTTTTTGGAAATGGTGGCCGGAGATATGTGGGCCGGTGAGTTGAGGGTGGCCGAAGAATACATTTCTTAGAAAGGAGTTTGATAGTACACTGCTACTTCATGTCACTTGTTTAGTCTTCTATGTTTCTCGAGATAAAATATTACTGTAGTGTAGAGCACAATTGTCCAGCGTTATACGCTGACGGATATCGTCCACCTCGGTCATAGCGTCTCGCGTCGTAGTCATTCGTCGCGTTATACGGGTTTTTTTATTTGCGTTTTATTGGGTTAAATGTGATCCGATGATATTTTATAACTTGAGTGATGAAGAGACGGTGTTTTTAGATTAAGTCATAAGTGCTTATGTAACAATACTTTTTCCTATACCACAAGTCGTGTGCCTCTAAGGCGACTTGTGCTCTTAGGCTACCCATAAAGCTTATTGTCACCTCACCATTCACTTTCTCTCACCCGCTCTCAACTTTCACCCACAATGGTTCATTAAAATACATACTTTTATACAAATATACCTTACAAAATAATCCATGTACACTCAAATTGTTTAACTATCAAACAGCCGCAATTTGCACAAATGCCAAAAGGCACCCTCACCTTTCTTCCCCATTTTCCTCTTGGCTCACGCACCACCAGGCACCCCTATAACGGGTCTCATGCGTAAGGGTTCCTCTCACTATCATTGTAGGTAGTCTTAAAATACTAACATGTGTTCTCAAAATTTTCATTGACTATTTTCTCTAAAACTATTTTTATCAACAATCTATCTAAACCCAATCTTTTATTAAAATATTATTTTGTTATTTCTTCACATATACAATTAATACATACAATCAATTCTAATTTTTTTTTACTATTTATCAACTCCCCAACTTAACATGTAATATTATTTCTCTTATATACATTTTTTAAGAGAGAATGTGTAAATGAATATTGATTGAACATTCCTAGTGTGACACGTGACGAGGTTGAATCAATAATTTATAAGTCACCAAATGATCTCGTTGTGACTCTCTCTTTCTTCATTTTATATTCTTTTAATATAATATTATTATTTATGTACTTCATACCCTCCAACCAGTTGGATGGGATCATGAATAAACAGTCTAATATTAGAAGCTTTTATTACTCACCTCAACATATTTTTCAACAATCTCTAAAGTATTAAGAGGTATTTGTTAAATTGAAAAAATTACTAAAAAAAAGAGAAATTATACGTTTTATAATTTATTTAGAATTAATAAATAAACTTTTATTTATTATTTTTTTTACAAAAACTTGTATTTTTGTATGTATCTTTTGACTCGGGCGATTTTTTTAAGTTTGACCAATGAAGTTCAATTTTTGATCAAAAAAATGCTCTATTTTCAAATTGAGTTTTCTCCTTTGGTCTAACTTCAATTGATTTGCATTACTTTCTCTTATAATTTTTTTTAACATCTTTGACTCTTTTAATTGATCAACAAGAATGCTCTATATTCAAATGGAACTTTTATGGGGTGTCTATTTTGGATTATATAGCGGGCTTGTGCCTTATTTAGTTTTCGGCCCACTTTGTAATTGTATGGCTTATTTTGAAACTTTTCTAAGCCTTTCATGTCATAATAAGCTTATATGTATAAGTTGAAAATTTTAAAAATGTGTCACAAAAAGTGACTTTACGAGACATAAGCCAGAAACACGTAAGCGTGTATAAGCCCAAACACCCGCTCAATCCATATCCGCATATGATGTGATTTCAGCGTCTATAATATAGGCATAACTCATTATTTGAGCATGTTCCAAATTGAGGTGTTCATGCATTTTTAGGATTTGCCTCTCCAGCAAAGACAACCAAATCATACCAGTAACAACTATCCGGACTCAACAATTGGAACATGTTTGATACCTTCCAAGTAACAAGCTCCAAATTTCGGTCTATTTAAATGTTAACAGCTTGATATAAATGTATTCATGTTAAAATTGTCACAAAAAATCATACAGTATCTAAAATGAGAATCAGTAAATTGGTTTAATAGATCGATAGTTATGATAAGTCTTTTTTTTTGTGCATACAATTTCTTAAATTCTTTTATACATGATGTATGTCTTTACAAAAAAAATGACTACATAACCAGCTAATGTCCAGTTGGTCACCTTTTGTCAAGTATGTGTTTCCTCCTTCGTATTTTCACCATCAAGTTACTCCAACAAATAGCTTTTGTGCAAAGACTCAAAACACATAAGCATCAAACACCAAGCAAGTACTTTGAAACAACTACTTTATGCTTTTCTAAACCACAACACCAGTCTCTTTCTAAATCTTGCTTGTTGCTGGTGAAAATACTGAAAGTCTTCCTTCGGCAATAATTTCTCCCGTTAATTTGTTCTTTAAGACAACAAGAGTTCCTTTATACGGCCCTTTTATGCCTAGAAGCCTTGTACTAATCTCCAACTCATCCTGCCAATAAAGTATATTTTGGAACATAAGCATATATAAGGAAACAAACCCATCACAGAAGACAACCTTTCTAAGCAAATGGTTTTTATATATATTACGCAAAATGCTCATGATTCATCATCCACCTAGTTCATAAAATGTACAGACACATTTGCAGTAGCATTTCAAAGCTACTAAGTTGCAGTTCCAAATATAAATCACGCCTTGTAAGATAAAACTGTAAGCTGGGAAAGCCAATTTCCACGTCCTAGATTTGGAAATGAAGCAAAACATGTTTCATATATATTCTTGCAGACAAAAAACAGTTCGAACGCTGCTATTTACCGAATCCGTTCACCTTTGGGTGTCAACAGACCCTTTCCAAGGACCAACTCTTGGCGATGTTCATCTGTCACAGTGACTTTTCGCTGAGAGTTGAGATCGAACACATGACATTCTCTCAAGTAGGCTCTCCTTGACCGTATTAATTACGCATTTATGCTAAAAGAATAGTGTGCAATCTAATCCTTTTGTTTCACATAACTCTTTCCTCAATTTCACTTTAAAAAAATGAATCTAAATCAAAACTAGTTTGTCGCAAATACTTCTGTATACAAATAAAAAAGGAACTTACATTATGCTTGGCCGTAGAGAGGTAGGAAATAGATATATCCACAGAAACATGTTTAGGTCCATCCTCTCTATACAACACACTCGCACCAATATTATCTACTATTGTCGCAATTGCTCCCACAGCCAGATTCCCGTTCCTATCCTGATTCGCGTAAAAGTGTCATAAAGTAAAAGTTATCAAAACTAACAAATCTATAAAATAAAAAATAGCTAGTAATAGTATAATTAATTTAGCATACAGTTAGACGAGGGGGAACAATGAAAGAGTAAGAAATAAAACCGGGTTGGAATTGTTCAAGTCTTAGGCCTTTGATGGCGAACGTTTCATAGAAGCTGTTCATGCCATCGGGTTGTCGAAGAGGGATAGTGAGTCCAGTGACTCGATCTGAATCTTGTTGCGTTACTTGGAGATATTCTCTAGTTCTCTTTTCCATTGAAGACTCGATTCAATTCCAATCTAGTGGGAATATAATCAAGTCAACTAGCACGTTTTGTCAACTAGCTATAAGACACTTTGATGTAGCACATTTCTAGTTGGCAGTGGCTGGGTACTCATACAAAGAACACCATACCACTATTATAATATTAGAACTAGTTTTAGAACTCGTGTAGCACATTTATGGTTTTATAAGATATAAAAATTTTCTGAAAATTATATTAATTATTTTATACTTTAATATTTTATATTATTCGTGTACACGTGAGCTTTTACATAAATTTTTTATTATGTATCGATATCGATTAATATTTTGTATAGATTTTTGTTGCACGAAAGATTAAACTTTGTTTAACTACCATGATGTTTAGCTTCATCTTGTCTAAATTTGATTCTTAATATGACATTATCCATGTTTAGTATCACACAATGACCTTGCAAAAAATATGTGTCGTTATTATATTTTCAATTTTGTATATATGTATTTTTATTTCACAGTAAGCCGTGAGGTCCTGCCTTCATTTTGATATTTATATTCATTTTGATATCCGTGTACGCGCAAGTTAAACTTATAAAGAGGATAGCATGAGTCGTTATTGCATTAGATAGTTAAAAAAAGTACTTTTCCGGATATCCTTGTTTAATACTCCAATAGAAATAACATGAGTCGCTCGTATATGTATAATCTCTTGTATTCATTTACATATCACATTAACTCACTCTGCTTTCATTTTTATATCTATAATTTCGTACAAATACTTTAACTTAATATATAATGATAGAAATATTGATAAATAACAATAGCATATATGTTTTATATAATTTATTTAAAATTTAACAAATAAAGTTTTATTGTTTACCTCCGTTTTTTAAGTTATTCTTTTACAAAATCGATACATGCATTTTTCTATACATATTTATTTTGTTAGATGAAATTTAGATACGTTTGACCAAATTAAAGTCAATTTTGACTTTCAGTTGGCCAGTGGAAATACTAAATTTTGTTCTTTGTAAACGCTTTTTTTGGAAAAGTTGAATACACTTCTTATCATAATTATGTTGAGAGTTTCTGGGATCATTGCTAGCATGATGTTTGCTATGTACTTAATTATGGCTAGTCGTTTAATGAATGTATGGGCGAAATGTGAAACACGAAATGATGAATTAAGGCTAATACAATGACTTGTGAAATAGGATAAGGATCCTCTCATGTTCATTTGAACATGAGAAGTAATGTTCTGCTTTATCTGATTGTACATTTGATTAAAATTAATCAAATGTACAATCAGATAATACATTTGATTAAAATAATCAAATGTACAATCATATAAAGCAGAACATTACCCGTCATGTTCATTTGAACATGAGATGATCTTTTTCAGTGAAAATATGAGCATTGTGATTTCAGATGTTGATTTGGCTTGTGTAAAACTTAATTTTATCTCTTGTTTGATTGTGTTCTGGAACCGCTACATAGTTATTCCCTACTACATACAATTTTTTGCCACGTGTCACATTTTCTCTTCTCACCTCTATTCACCAATTAATTTTTTTGAACTACACCTTAATAATCACAGTTTAGGTCTTATTTTAGGCGTCTAGGTAGTTTTAGGCATACTATCATTTTCCTTTGTAATATAATGGTTCTCATATTGCCTCGTTTGTGAGAATTTGTTAGATGTTAATAACCTGATTGGTAGACTCATCTCAAAACTCATTTGATTGAATTAGAACCTAAGACCGGTTTGTGGGTTGGGTCCCAATTAGGGTTGGCTTATTTCTTGTGCTCTCTTATATTGTGGCTGAATAATATATCATACATACGGGGAATTAGTAGTCTAAATGATATTTGAGCGGGTCTGATCCTCATACCTTAGGTGGCTACGTTGAGCAGTCTCCTTAAACCACCTCGTCAAACCCTCTTAGCTCGTTACCTTTACCTTTTAGAATACTCCTTAAAAAATATCCACCGCCAGCTCTTTACCTTAAATTTTAGATTATTTATAATATCCATAGAATTGTTGACAAGGTTATGATAAGTACTACGGTAGAAGAGAGGAGCAATTTCCATGCGTAAAATAAAAGAAAAGGAGGGTGTTCCTTATTCGAAAAAAGAAGGGAAATGGAAAAAAACAAAAAACAAAATAAAGATAGCACTTACATTCTCGTTAAAGATAAAGTGTAGAAGCGGTGTGAAGATCTATAATGGTGGTATTATTTTATTAGCATTGTTTAAAAAAAATTATAGTTGTATTATTGTTTGTTTATTTTTATTTGTGTTGGTGATTTGTACTAGGTCACAAATCCACACGATTTTTATTTGTGTTGGTGATTTGTTGAGTGTTGGTCACTAACTTCCAACTACGATGTATTATTTGTGTTGTTATTGTGTGCCTAGGTACAATCCACACTGTTGTTAGATAATTTTGTTATCCTTTATGTTTCGAGATAATTTGGGTTATCCCGTATAAATAAAAATTCTTTGTTTATTTATGTTTATGCAAGTTCAGTTGAGATTCGTCTTCCGCGGATGTTGAGCGGTATAGGAAACAATTGCTGAGTGTCACATTGTGTATTAATGTTGACGCTGTCTGTTGTTGCATTGCCACCATAATGAAGACAGGTGATGCAAAATAGGTTTAACTTTGCATTTAGTATTTTGGGTTTACTCATACAGTACTGAGATTTCGCGATTTTGTCGCTCGGACTGGCGTGTGGAATGGGGAATATTTGTTGAATTTTGGACAAGCGCGGTCTTGTGGGTTGGGTCTATTAGGGTTTGCTTATATCTTGTGGCTGAATAATAAATCATACCTACGGGGAATTTATTAGTCTGTATTCGTCAACACATATTAGTCTGTATTAGTCAACACATATTTAATTGATTTGCTTGATTATTCCTCTCCAATATACGGAGATTTTATATTGATTCAAATAGATAGGTTTGTAGTCCCATTGACTACTATACAATAAGGATTATCCAATCATTCTACTAATCGTTATCTAATAATCCAAAAATATGCGTCACTAATACAAACTAATAGAATTATGTAGTCTAACACTTACTTCATATAATTACATCATGCTTTAGTAATTGATATAAACATCATTTAAAAGTCAAAAGGATTTTTTATATGTTTGTTAGTAGAAATATATGTTCGCATTTGATTAACGTTGTTTGCAATTTGTGTGAATTTATTTTTATAGTCTAGCTTTGCATTATTTTTTAGATCATGTGGATCATGGTTAAACAAACATGTTTTAAAAACTTGGTAAAATCTTTCATCATAAACAGCGTTTGGTAATTGCATGATTTGAACACGTATGACTATTTTTTTTTATTTGTGACAAGCATAGTAGGAATATATGTTAGCATCTTGATGTAACGTTGGTTGTGCTACTAGTTTGTCGAATTCTATTTTTATGTTATAGCTTTGCATTATTTTTTCGATCATGTGGATCATGTTAACATAAAATGTTTTAAAACTTGGTTTAAAATCTTTTCATTCTTATACAGATTCACGTTTGGTTATTGCATGATTTGAACACGTTTGACTACTTTTTTTTGGCCATCACACGTTTTGTAACCGAATTGGCCTAAGTGGAATTTTTAGTACTCTGGATTATTAAAGGTAGAGAACGGTACCCTTAATTTGGCTAAGCGGAATTTTTAGTAACCTCACACACTTGACTCTTCACTGTGAATCATAATTAATGGTTGATGTTCTTTCCAATTCATATCATAGTTGCAAACATATTATTTTAGTTTCTGAATATAGGCGTTTTGCAACTACTCTTTTTGCTGTCTATTCATGGCGTTGGCATTGGGTTTGTTTGTGAGAAAAAAGAACTATCATTATCCTCATATTGACTTCATCTTAAGGTGCCAGTTAAAAACACTGTATTCAACATATCGATGGACACAATTCATACAGATAAGATCTCTTGAAAACAATCAACATAGTATCCTTGAAAACAAAAGACAAATTCCAATCATTATCAGTGAAAAGAAGTTAACGAGGCCTCTAACATTCTGAAAAAAAACAAAAAGACAAAGTACGACTTCTTATAATAAAACGCAATAAGACCAATTCATATAAGACATTGAGGTCCTACCGGCGACAAAAAATTTGTTAGTTGACTTCAAGTAGTCTTTTTGTGTGGTTTCTTTAGCTTCCTTCCTAGCATGCATTGGCATCATTTGTGGTGGATACATCCTCAGAAAGATATAAACATTCAGATCTAAGTTTATTTAGAAAATTAGGTTAACCTCGTATTTTTTACGCAAAAAAATGTAGTAAATGAAGTATGTTATTTCGTGAACATTATTCAGAGGGCATGGACTTCGAGTTTATTGATAGATTGAGTTGCGCAAACTTCCACAGTGCATAGTCTCTTCCATGGCCGAGAGAGCTTTCTCTTGGATGTTTTTTGGCGTTCTTACTTCCTTCTTACTTCTAGCACTTCCTTGGCACTGACCTCGGCATAGATTTGGGTGTGGGTGGCATCTATTCTCCAAGACCGTGTTTGGCATAAACTCTTCACTTTCCCACATCGCTCACAATTGGATTTCCGTTTGTCTGCAACCATACCTTAACTTGAGTATCTATTGTCACCTTTTTGTACATTGGTTCTCGTGCTCTAATCTTGATGGCTGCACATTGAGTGGAGGATATTGGGATACCGGAGAGTTTGCCATGACCCACATACTACTCGTCATGTTTCCAAGATGGACACAATGCGGCATTTTTCCTAAATTTCATCTTGAATCACCTGTTCGCCGTTCCATTGTTATATTCCTTTTTAACAACCTCTTTGTAGTATTTTCTGTCACTTCGTCCCTAATGTTTGGGTCCTACAATCAAGCTCCATTTATTTTTAAAAAACTGATCGTTTTGAATTTCCTTTGCTTAAGTTACTCTCTATATCTCTTTCATATAAATAGTGTTTTAGGCTTAATGTCATAGTCCGTTATAAGCAGCTCGAGAATTCCAAGCTTCATATGTATTATATTCTTATATATCTGTGTCGCATTTGGGTAGTATCTGTGAAAAAAGTCCCGCTACACCTTTGTATTTTGTCATTTGCTCTCATAGAGATTGCTTTGCACCACTTTGGAATGTGTCAATTTCTTATCTAACTGTTGATTCTTCCTGGGCATCATTTGAACCACATTAGCATATCGACCGTAATTGTTATGTATTCTTTAGTTGGCTCAACACTCAGAAAATCAGAATTGCCATATTTGATATTATTGTGACGTTGCACGATATCTGTGTTCAGCTTGTGGGATAATTCTATTGAACCGCGTTTTAAACAATCTTGTAGATACAACTCAAGCTACATTTAAGAAAAAAAACTCATATAAATTGATCACAGATTTTAGACTTAACTTGATAATAGCATACTTTTGCTTATCAATCATAAAAGATCCATTAGTGTCACTTCTATAGTTTTGATGTACCAATTGTCAAATGGCTGGATTTTAATAAACCCTATATGTCCATTGAAGATGTTTTTCGTGATTCATGTTCAACAATTCCCCAAGGCCGCAATGGAATAACGTTTGATTGTTTGGTTCTTTACCAACACGCCGTCTGAAGCATACCCTCTCCACACCTTTTAGCAAAGCAACTTCACAGCCCAAGCATATTTTCTACATCATTGAGTAATACCCTCTCACGAACAAGCTTTAGCAAACTTACATCCTTTTGAGTTGGGAGTTGGTCCTATGACACATTTGCTTCCACTTCAATGTAAATCAGATGATCCAGATTTGTCCTATAACTAAGCGGACTGCATAGTTATTTCACTACTTTATATACTAATGTATTAGCACGTCCCTTTGTCTAAACAGTTTTCTCAACTATTGCTTTAGCTCTCTTGCATTGGTTCTTAGTTACTTCTAACTCCAACTGTGATTTAATAGTATCTTGAATATGAGTAGACTTTATACCATGATGAGCATATATCATACCTTCCCATTGTTGTGCAATCCATGATGATGTGAGATGTGATATTTTGAACACTTTTTAACAACCTATAGTGCTCCCTTACAGCTTCTATACCAACAGCCACCTCTTCATCTGGGTTTGGATTGAGTGTGTCTGTAAATGTCTCATCTTCTATGTGGGATAGTCTCTTCTTCTTCATTCCCCTCATTTTCTCTTGCGTCCTTCACATATTCGTTTTTTCTTTTTTTGAGGTTAATGGATTTTCGTTAAAATTTTTTACAAGTCAAAAAAATCATTGTAAGCACAATGGAATGTGAGTTGAAGTACCAATTAACCTCAGAAGCATAATTACTTGAAAAAACACACAGATCTCTTGTGGTCAGGCCCCAAGTAACCTAGATACAAAAAAATACTCTATAACATCGTAAACACCATTAGGGAAAATACCACTTGAGGTACTTAAGCCTCAAATAACACATTCTCCATTGCAGCGGGGAGCATAGGGAATATAGACCAGCCATACTGACCCTGACCGCTCTTTAAAGAACTTCCAGTAAAACCCAATGAGAAATACCTTGAGAAGATAAAAAGTAGAACAACAATCAGGCGAGACATTCCTTATTAAAACAAGCTACGAACAAGTATTTGTCATGTATTGTCCCAACATACTAACGGCTATCACTCATATTGTTATCAATCATTATGCGCATTATTATGAACGAATAAGTAATAGAATCAAACAAAAAGAAAAACAATGGTTATTTTACTCAGTTAGTGCTTAACAGGTTGATTATTGGCCTTGATTATTTCCAATGGTTATTTTACTCAGTTAATGCTTAAGAGGTTGGGCTCACATGATGGTCACGTGATGAAATCAAGTGTGTGTAGGGTACTAAAAATTCCGCTTAGCCAATTTGAGGGTTCCAATTTCTCTTACCTTAATAATCTAGCCGGTACTAAAAAATTCCACTTCAGCCAATATTAGTAAGGTACTAAAGACCGTGTTTTGGCCTTTTTTTTATGTGACAGGCATCAGTAGAAATTAGACGAGTACCCACGCTTTAGCGTCAGGCGAAAAGTTCTTCAGCGGCAGTATAATTAACAGATTCGATATTGTCGGTAAGTGTTTCGGTGTATACATTTAAAATAACGATGAAAAGATCAAAATATAATTGCAAATGGAAGTAACATGCCGGTTAGAATTCAAAACAAAGAAAAAGGCAACATTTTATATCGGCAACCAACATAACGATTTGAGATTTTCGTGGTTGCAGTTTCGTGGTAAAGTTCAAAATTAGATGTGAAAATATCAATAATGTTATTGCAATTCGTTTGTTCCCTTATCTAATAGGAGATTTTACTCAAACTCTAGTCATTGGAAATTTTGAGAGATTAATTGGCTCATTATTCGCTTCAATCATTAGTCATTTCATTTATTTTGTAGTATTAATGGTTATTCTCTCGCCACTCTTCACCAATCAATTTTTTGAATCCACCAATCCCATGTTTAGGTCTAATTTTAGTTCCAAGTTTTAGGCATACAATTCATTTTCCTTTGTATATAATGGTTCAATGCCTCATTTGTGAGAATTGTTGGATGTTAAAAAAACCAGATTGGTAAGACTCATCTCAAACTATTAGATGAATTAGACCTAAGCTCGGTTTGTGGGTTGGGTCCATTCGGGTTTGCTTATATCTTGTACTTTATATATTGTGGCTGAATAATAAATCATACATACGGGGAATTATGTAGTCTAACATGATATTAGAGCGGGTCTGATCCTCAGACCTAGGTGGCTACGTTGAGCCGCCTCCCTAAACCACCTCGTTAAACCCTAGCCGTTACCTTTACCTAAAACTCCTTAAAAAAATCTCCACCGCAGCTTTACCCATAAATTTTAGATTATTTCTACATATGCATAGAAATTAGAAGGTTATATGAAGAGAGGAGCAATTTCCATGCGTAAAATAAAAGAAAAGGAGGATGTGCTTCATTCGAAAAAGAAGTGACTGGAAAAAACAAAAAACAAAAAAAAGGGATAGCTACATTCCGTAAAAGAAAAAGAGTAGCAGCGTGTGATAGATCTCTAATTGGTGGTATTATTTTATTAGCATTGTTTTAAAAAAATTATAGTTGTATTATTGTTTGTTTATTTTTATTTGTGTTGGTGATTTGTACTAGGTCACAAATCCACACGATTTTTATTTGTGTTGGTGATTTGTGATTGGTCACAAATCCACACGATTATTATTTGTGTTGTTATTTGTGCTAGGTCACAATCCACACGATTGTTAGGATACTTTTGGTTATCCTTTATGTTTCGAGATACTTTGGGTTATCCCGTATAAAAAAATCTTTGTTTTATTTATGTTTATCAGTTCAGTTGAAGATTCGTCTCCGCATGTTGGCGGATTTATTCAACAACTACTGATGTCCATGTGTGTGACGCTTCTGTTGTTGCTTGCCACCATATGAAGACGGTGATGCAAAATAGGTTTAACTTAGCTTTAGTATTTTGTGTTTCCTCTCCAGTCTGAGCTTTCGCGATTTTGCCGCTCGGACTGCGGGGGAATATTAGATGAATTTGGCCCAAGCCCGGTTTGTGGGTTGGGTCTATTAGGGTTTGCTTATATCTTGTGGCTGAATAATAAATCATACCTACGGGGAATTTATTAGTCTGTATTCGTCAACACATATTAGTCTGTATTAGTCAACACATATTTAATTGATTTGCTTGATTATTCCTCTCCAATATACAGGATATTTATATAGATACAAATAGATAGGTTTGAGCCCAATGACTACAATACAACTAATGATTATCCAATCATTCTACTAATCGTTATCTAATCATCCAAAAATTTGCGTCACTAATACAAACTAATAGAATTATGTAGTCTAACACATACTTCATATAATTACATCATGCTTTAGTAATTGATATAAACATCATTTAAAAGTCGAAAGGATTTTTTATATGTTTGTTAGTAGAAATATATGTTCGCATTTGATTAACGTTGTTTGCAATTTGTGTGAATTTATTTTTATAGTCTAGCTTTGCATTATTTTTTAGATCATGTGGATCATGGTTAAACAAACATGTTTTAAAAACTTGGTAAAATCTTTCATCATAAACAGCGTTTGGTAATTGCATGATTTGAACACGTATGACTATTTTTTTATGTGACAAGCAAAAGAGGACCTTTCATATTGATAAACGTCTCTGTTCAAAAAAAAACGTGTTAATTATAATTTATCGTCCTAACTTTGCCTTTATTTTTTAGATCATTGGATCATGGTTAAACAACATGTTTTAAAAACTTGGTAAAAAAATCTTTCATCATAACAGCGTTTGGTATTGGCATGATTTTGAACACTATGACGATTTTTTTAGGCCATAACACGGTTATAAGTAACGCCGAACTGGCTAAGTGGAATTTTTAGTACCCTGGATTATTAAAGGTAGAGAATGGTACCCTTAATTTGGCTAAGCGGAATTTTTAGTACCCTACACACACTTGACTTCATCACGTGAATAAATAAATGGTTGATGTTCCTTTCCAATTCATCTCATATTGCAACATTTATTTTTGTTTCTGCATATAGGAGTTTTGCAACAACACTATATGCTTGATATACACGGTTGGGCAATTGGGTTGTTCTAGTAAAAAATACTCAACAATAAATCCTTCATTTGACTTCATCTTAAGTGCAGTAAAAACACAGTATTCCAACATATCATGGCACAATAACATAGTATCCATGAAAACAATAACATAGTATCCATGAAAACAAAAGACAAATTCCAACAATTACATGAAAAGAGTTAACGAGCCTTCAACAATCTGAAAAAGACAAAGTACGACATTATAATAAACGCAAAAGACCAATTCCATAAGCAATGAGTTCTACGCAAATTTGTTAGTAGACTTCAAAGTAGTCTTTTTGAGTGGTTTCTTTCGCTTCCTTCCAGCTGCACTTGCATCATTTGAGGTGGATACATCCTAGAAAGAATAAACATTCAGACAAGTTAATTAGAAAATTAGATACCTGATTATTACAAAAAATGTAGTAAAGAAGAATGTTATATCATATACATTATTCAGAGGGCATGACTTCGAGTTATGCTCGATAGAGTTGCAACTTCCACAGTGCATGTCTCTTCCATGGCGAGAGAGCTTACTCTTGGATTTTTTTGGTTCATACTTCCTTCTTCTTCTAGCCTTCCTTGGCCTGCCCGGCATAGATTTCGGGACGGGTGGCAACAATTCTCCAAGACCGCTGTTTGGCCAAAACTCTTCACTTCCCACAACTTCAATTGGATAACTATAGTCTGCAACAAACCTTTCCTTAGAGTAACAATTGTCCAAATAGTCAAATGGATCTCGTGCTCTACTCTTGATGGCTGCAATTGCATGAGAACATGGGATACCCGAGAGTTGCCATGCCCCACAACTACACGTCATGTTTCCAAGATGGACACAATGCTGCATTTTTCCAAAATACACTTGAATCCCTGATCGCCGTTCCATTTTATATTCCATTTAACAACCTCTTGTAGAATTTTCTGTCACTACGTCCCTAATGTTTGGTCCACAATCAAGCCTCCATTTATTTACAAAACTGATCTTTTGAATTCTCCTTTGCATAAGATACTCTCTAATATCCTCATTCATATAAATTATAGGCTTACTTCTAGCACCTATAAGCACGAAATTCCAAGCTTCAGTACTATTATTATCTACTGAGTCGCATTTGGTAGATGATCTGAAAAAAGCCCTACACCATTGTATAATGTCTTTGCTCTCAAGAGATTGCTTTGCACCACTTTGAATGTCGTCAATTTCATCTAACCTTTGATTCATCTGTGCCTCATTTGCACACTTAGCAACCGAATAGAATGCCATCTTTAGTTGCTCAACACGAAAATCCGAATACCAATTTGCATATATGTGACGTGCACATCATCTGCGTTGATCAGGCTTTGTGGAATAAATCTATCTCGAACTGCGTTTAACAAATCTCTGTAATACAACATGACTACATTAAGAAAAAAAAACCAAATAACTGATTACTCCACAAATCTAGACTTAACCACACATACAATGGGGGGGGGGAACGCATACCATTTGCTTATCGAAACATAAAGTCATAGTGTCCATCTATAGTTTTGATGTCAATTTTCAAATGCTTTAAAAACCAAGTCCATGAAGATTGTGATTCTGTCTCAACAATTCCCCAGGCCAATGGAAACATTTGATTGTTTGGATCTTTACCAACAGCCGTCAGAAGCATACCCTCACCACACCTTTTAGAAAGCAACCATCAAGCCCAAGATATTTTCTACATCCATTGAGAAACCCCTCACGAACAACAGCTTAGCAAACATACATCCTTTTGAAGTAGGGAGTTGTCCTATGACACATATGCTCCACTTCAATGTCAACAGAAGATCCAGGATTTGTCTATACTAAAGCGGCTGCATAGTTATTCAACTTTTTATACTCATGTAGCACGTCCCTTTCTAACCGTTTCATCACCATTGCTTTAGCTCTCTTGCATTGGTTCTTAGTTACTTCTAACTCCAACTGTGATTTAATAGTATCTTGAATATGAGTAGACTTTATACCATGATGAGCATATATCATACCTTCCCATTGTTGTGCAATCCATGATGATGTGAGATGTGATATTTTGAACACTTTTTAACAACCTATAGTGCTCCCTTACAGCTTCTATACCAACAGCCACCTCTTCATCTGGGTTTGGATTGAGTGTGTCTGTAACTAGTCTCATCTTCTTGTGAACTAGTCTCATCTTCTTCATTCCCCTCATTTTCCTTGCGTCCTTCATCTTCGTTATTCTTTTTTTAGGTAAAGGGGATTTCGTAAAATATATTACATCAAAAAATCATTTAAGCACAATGGAATGTGACTGAAGTACCACATTTACCTCAAGCAAATTACTTGAACAACCACACAGATCACTTGAGACAGGCCCCAAGTAACCTAGATACAAAAAAATACTCTAACAAGAACACCAATAGGGAAAAACCACTTGAGCGTACATAAAGCCTCAAAAAACATTCCTCTGCAGCAGCATAGGAATATAGACAGCCAACTGACCCTGCCTCTTTAAAAAACCTTCCCAAGAAAAACCCAATGAGAAAAACCTTGGAGAAGAAAAAAAGAGAACAACAATCGGCGAGCATTCCTTCTTCAAACCAGCCCGAACAAGTATTTGTCAAGTATGTCCCAACCATACTCACGGCTATCACTCATATTGTTATCAATCATTATGCGCATTATTATGAACGAATAAGTAATAGAATCAAACAAAAAGAAAAACAATGGTTATTTTACTCAGTTAGTGCTTAACAGGTTGATTATTGGCCTTGATTATTTCCAATGGTTATTTTACTCAGTTAATGCTTAAGAGGTTGGGCTCACATGATGGTCACGTGATGAAATCAAGTGTGTGTAGGGTACTAAAAATTCCGCTTAGCCAAATTGAGGGTACCATTCTCTACCTTTAATAATCTAG
The DNA here is from genome assembly GCA_026074375.1 of Tanacetum coccineum. Classification (NCBI taxonomy): domain Eukaryota; kingdom Viridiplantae; phylum Streptophyta; class Magnoliopsida; order Asterales; family Asteraceae; genus Tanacetum; species Tanacetum coccineum. Next base: position 10,154 of record BQNB010094144.1, on the reverse strand, counting down.
GGTACTAAAAATTCCACTTAGCCAAATTCGGGGTACTAAACCGTGTTTTGGCCTTTTTTTTATGTGACAGGCATCAGTAGAAATTAGACGAGTACCCACGCATAGCGGCGAAAATTCTTAGCGGCAGATAATTAACGATATACGATATTGTGGTAAGTGTTTCGTGTAACATTTAAAATAAAACGTGAAAAGATCAAAATATAATTGCAAATGGATGTAACATGCGGTAATTCAACTAAAGAAAAAAGGCAACATTTATATCGGCAACCAACAAACGATATGCGATATTGTGGTAAGTGTTTCGTGTAAAGTTCAAAATAGAACGTGAAAATATCAAAATGTAATTGCAATCGTTGTTCCCTATTAATAGGAGATTTACTCAAACTCTAGTCAATGGAAATTATGAGAGATTAATTGGCTCATTAATCTCTTCCATAATTAGTCTTCATAATTGTAAGAATTAATGGTTACATGACCAAATTAAATGTGGTCATTTAAGGCATTCAAACCTGCCAGTTGAATATGTCAAAGTTGTTACAAACATTTAATGTTCAAAACATTTTGTGTCAATCAATTAGTATACATTCCGTTTTCATATGCGATTAAGTTTTGACATTGTAAACCCTTCCTAAAATACATTAAGTTTTCACATTCAGTTTTCATTCAAACCTGCCACTTGAATATGTCAAAGTTGCTACAAACATTTAATGTTCAAAACATTTTGTGTCAATCAGTTAATATACATTCTATTTTTATATGCGATTAAGTTTTGACAGTGTTATTAAGTTTTGACATTATAAACCATTCCTAAAATAATTAAGTTTTCACATTCAGTTTTAACTTTCAAGAATTGAATAATAAAATTACCAACAAAAAATAAACTATATAATTCAATTTACAAAAACCTTACAACAACAATCAATTTATATAAGAAAATGTATATAAACTTTACAACAAAACTTAGAAAATAAACCTTTAAAAAATACAATATTCCGGACACCATAACGAAAATTGCATCGGCGACTGAATATATTCCGGCTATGGCGTAGGATGAGCGAAAAAGGTATCAAGAATGTGATCACAACTTGGATCTACTAAAACAACATATGAAAACACAATATTAGGAGTGAGATGAAGCTGTAATAAATGTAAAGACGTATTAATAAATTGAAATTGTTACATCATAAGTCACTAAAACACTATGGTTTATAGAGTTTCAAGAACAGAATAACAAAACATCAATCATATACAAAAAGAATCGCATTATATATGAGTTTCATGAATTAGTTGCTTCATGAAGATGTAAAACCAACCTCAACGTCATTCTGCGAATCCATGAGAGCAAACCGAATGAAATAATGAATGAATAACCAGAAGAATCGCATTATATAGGGTATGGAAAAACCCTTGTGGCAATCAATTAGTGTCAATCAAGCAATTATATATATTATAGTTATCAATTAGTTATCAATTAGAGTCTAATCATAATTGATAGTGTAATCATAATTAATTTTGTATTAATATTTCCAAAAATGCAGTATAGATACGTTTTATTCATGAATGCCCAACCATGCGTGCTTTCCAAAAATGGGAATTCAGTTTTTCACAATTCCACAATTCCACAATTCCACTTTCAAGATTTGTATCAAAATGTTTATATATTAGTATAGATATATGTTCGCTTTTGATTAACGTTGTTTGCAACTTGTGTGAATTTATTTTTATAGTCTAGCTTTGCATTATTTTTTAGATCATGTGGATCATGGTTAAACAAACATGTTTTAAAAACTTGGTAAAATCTTTCATCATAAACAGCGTTTGGTAATTGCATGATTTGAACACGTATGGCTATTTTTTTATGTGACAAGCAAAAGAGGACCTTTCATATTGATAAACGTCTCTGTTCAAAAAAAAAATTGATAAACGTCGTGTAAATTAAAAACCGTGAATTTCACTCCCACTTTACCGATGCGGGCCTTAAATTCGGAACACCTTTTGGGACGACTTGAATTTACCATAGTACATTATAAACGAAAGGGTTACTTTTCCCATGTGTTTTACTCGAAAAATGATATTCATAGTATTCTAAATTTAAAGCTTTTACGTCATTTATCATGTGTATGCTATGTCGTACACGCACTACCCCACTTGCACGTGGTTGCGCCACTTTTTGTTAGTTGTGTGGTGCATACCACACGATGCCCGATGAGTAAAAACAAGTACATTCAATGGACGTCACATGTCATCAGTGCAATGGTCTGAATATTTATTTAATTTACAGGCATGATGGTGGATGAAGATTGATTGCGGATTTTGGGTTTTTGGTTGTCTATCGTGTAAATATGTTAGGGCAACTACATAATATTACACATATAACAAGTACCTAGTTATCATCAGCAAAATAAAGGAGAAAAAAAATTTCTTTTTAGTTTAAAAGCATGACAGACTATTAAATGTATATGACGTCGCTTTATAAAAATCTTGTGATTGTAAAATTAAAGGACAATCACTACAAGAATGGAGGCTTTTAAAGTCGACATAAAGTCGTTATCTAAAAGTCAATATTGTCCCTCAGGCTTTTAAAGTCGACATAAAGTCGTTTCTAAAAGTCAATATGTCCTCTCTAAAGGTGTTTAAGGACGACCAGTTGTCTTTAAAGATGTTGTCACTAATACCCAGTCGCTATAGGTAATTATCCACCACGTGTCAAAGAGACGACGAGTTGGACCCACATAGTTTCACGATCAAAGATACACCTACACCTTTAACAACGACAACGTCGTAGCTAAAGGTCCCATCTAAACATGGTATAAAAAATAGGGGGAATTGCATATATATCCCTCCAAATGTCAATGTGAAAATCATAGAAGAGGTGAATACGTTTTCTTTTTAAAAACTTAAATATGTTTCATATCAAATTACCGATCAAGCGTGATATAATATGAAGAGAGCTCATATTAATTCTATACTAACAATGCATATTTTATCAAATTGTGTCTCCACAATACAAACCAAAACACAAAGTTCACATCAATTCATGACACAAACACAATCAAAACTATATAAGCAACACAACATACAATTGCAAATATAAATATAGAGCGATAAATGCAAGTATAAATGTAAAGAGATAAGTAAAAAAATGCAAACCGGACACGATGATTTATAGTGGTTCGGTCACGAAGCACCTCTTCGCCCTACTCCACTCCCCGAGCACCAAACTCGAGAGTTCTCTTCACTAGTCAACAAGCTCCCTTTAGGCGGAGAAAACCATACACAACTTTAGCTTACACCAATTTCCGACACTAAGCTAAATGTCGAGTTCTAATCCTAGCTAGAACCAATCTACCACACCTTTTGTATTTTGAGGACTAAAATACTAACCGCACTACTTCACTTCACCTAGACACAAACACGATCACCCCGATCTATCTAATCTCTATACGATCACCACGATCTAACACACCTTTCTATGATCACCACGATCTAACACACCTTCCTATGATCACCACGATCTAACTAACCTTCCTATGATCACCACGATCTAACTACTATACACACCTTCACAATATACACAAATGATTTACAACATACAACACAATCTACCATTTTACATACAAGTGATCAAATGTAATCACTTCTATGTGACCCGATCTACTACATGATAAGTGAGTAAACAAATGTGATCACTTTCATGTAGAGACATCCTATACATCACTACATACCCCTTGGTATTAGTGGAACTAACATAGAGTGTAACCATGATCCATGCCTTATACAAAAACCATGATCAAGGATGAAGAAAGAAAAACTCTATGTGTATGTATATAATTTCGTGGCTTTTTATTCATAGAGGAGGGGGGAAGAAGCCTTGGGCTTTTATAGAAGAGCCTTAACTTGGAGAGGTCTCTTTTGTCCAATGGATAAAATGGTGTTTGGATAAAAGCATGCATCACTAGTTTTCCCTCTATCTTCTAGAAGAAAATTTAAATTTGAATTCACTAGTTTTCCTTCATCTTCTAGAAGCTTTGATTGGGCCTTGATGGGCCTTAATGAGCCTTAATGGGCCAAACTCTATTGGCCTCCTAATAAGCTTGTTTTTTTCTTAAACCGATCCAATTAGCAAAGTCCATATTTGTAGGAGTATCGGGACATCGAGAAGAGTTGGTGAATGTTTATGTAGATGATTTATGTATACAAGTAACTTGCGTACTTTACGTAATGATTTACAAGTTACATGTTTGCCATTACTAAAACACATAGAGAATGTATAGATTAAATATTGCAACAATTTCTCCCTTTTGATGATGACAAAATATGTAAACCGTAAATCATAGTAAAATATTAAAGTTAATCGTTTACACTTCTTCTCCCCATTTTGTCTTTTTTTTTTTGTCGAAACCAAAAAAGGTGTGCATAGCTCCGAAGTTCTCTTAATTTATCTTCCCTTTGTACAATACATACTATCCGTAAAAAAAAAATTGGAGCTGGTTCATCCCAGTGAAGTCTTGCTCCTATCAACCTCGTTTAATCATCCCAAGCTATCTACTATGACACTCGAGTGCTCTTTAGCTCATTGCACTCCTATGACACTTGTACCCCATTGTATAATGACTCTAACGGATCCATAGATTAAATTTGTTGCAAACTCTTACCTACATCAAGGGTTAGTTTCATGCAATATAATATATCATAATATATATATATATACTATTAGATATAATTATAATTTTCTTTTTACTTTTTATATATATTTAAGAGCATTAGTAAAAGGGGTGATATACACATATCATAGAAATGTATAGATGTCTTTTACGGTTGCAAAAATAATGATCTTGGAATTTGCTAAATGCATCCTGCCGCGCTAGCCTATGGCAAGATCGGTGTTGAACAGACGGTGGCGTCTATCTCGTCAAAACAAAGGTAGTAGGAAAAATGACACGCAATATATTATAATTGTCGTTGTATTAATACTTTTTAAATATTCAAATATAGTGTGTTAGACATATATATTATAGTTATTAATATTTTACTATTTTGATTATTTAGTAGATAGTAGTATTGGTATGTAATCTATATTCTAATATACTATTAATACTATTTTTGATTTAGCGTACCGTATATCCACGCCGTGGACGGTGCGGGGTTTGCTTTTGCGATTTTTTGATTTTGATAAGAGGTGGTGTTTGTGTGATTTTGGCTATTTGTTCCGATTGTGGAGACCATTTGTAAGTGTTTATTTTTATCGTGTCAATTAGGTTTTTTATTGTGATGTTTTTCGTTATTTTTGTTGTGTGTGGTTATTTAATTGTTTCATCACAGTTATTACTTGTTTGGTAAGATCAATTAAGGTTACAGTTTTAACTTTTTGGTAAGATCACATGGTTATATATTTGCAGGTTGTATAGTTTTGTGATAATCTGCTATCACACTCTCTATCTTCCCCATGTGTATGTAACTTTTCTCGCATATTTCTTCGAGGTAAATTACATACTGTTGCTTTCGTTCACTACCATTAAAGACTGATATTTCTTTTGTCAAATGATATGATTATAATATTTTTCAGGAGGAAGATTTGCTCTTGGATACTGCTTACTACTTAGAGATGAATGTGATATAATTATATGTAAGGGCACACTGAGGAGCCTCCTAAGCATGTGTATTTCACCAAATCAATTAGATAATAAAACAAAACTGAGATATTCGATATAAGAAATTTACATTTTCGCTTTGGTGAAGAACTCGAATTATATAGCCTTTTGTATAGGATCATCATACCTCTTAAGCTAGGACAATGACTGAAGAACTCGAATTATATAGTTTTTGACACTCGCGCTTCGTTGCGGTGTGTTTTGTTTATTTTGTTTTTCTTTATTAAGGTTTATTTTTTGTTCCATGATGGTTACGTTTTTTTGTTAAAGGTAATACTTTTCATGGGTCTGGCATGTGTTTTAATAATAAAAATCAAAAAATCCAGAATGGTTAGTGTTGCTTGTGAAAGAATGTTTAAGGTCTTGTTTTATGCAACTATGAATCGAAAAAAGTGACAAACTTTATTCGACGCCTTTGAATTCAGAAACCATAAATGTGTCCATTTGTTTATTGAAAAGTTATCACAACTATTTGTTTCTTAAAAATGTACAATTATCGGCGCGTCAGAGACATAGATAAAAGTGACTGAAAGGACCAATTTACATGATCGTTTTAATTTTGCAGAATGGAGCTATATCTCGTTGAAGCATTGTCGTTGAGTTTACTCTTTCTTCTAATCATACCACTGAGTATTGATGATTTAAGCTCGACCAAAGTTGCACTTCTTAACTTTGCTGCTGTTGTGAGTCACATGGAGAAGCAAGACGCCAGTGTGCACATCGTGGGCTGGTGTTAGTTGCGGTAATAAAAGGTACCTTAGTTCGGGACTACATGTAGCAACATAGTTGTAAACATATTCACTCTCTTCACATCTTCACACTAAGATTAAACTCCTCAAAAGAAACGTTCGCAACAGAAATAACCACATCATTGTTTTGACTCAATTTTCATTACCATATCCGCATGCATACCTGAGTATTAACCTACAAAACTTCAAATTTACAAAGTAACTTGTTTTTTCAATAATAGTAAACCATGAGCAACACATAATTATTTTAAAAGTAACGACTTTAAAAGCATGCAAATTGAACATGGGCAAAAATCATGTAATGAAGAGTGGATATCTTCTGAATGCTCGCCAATATAGCTCGGATCCCTAAGTTAATATTACATTAGGTTTGAAATTTGAATAACAAGAAGTAAATAGGGAAAGCAAAGAATCCATGGCAAGAAAAGCAAACCAGAAATTTAAGACACCTGTAACTCAATGCCTACTATGGAAGTCTCGAAACTTTGTGCCATAAGGTTAACGATGAAAAGAAGTTTATCACAGATACATCCACACAATATTATCTCCCAAATGCATCCAGAACAGCTCCCAAGCAGAAACCTAAATAGGAGGTGCAGTACTACTGTCAAGAAAATGAATACCTAAGATCCCTACATCCATTTTGATGTCGACACTCCTCCATTCAAGCCACTTTAAATGGGTTTGATTGCAATAACAGTATCCCATCGGTAGTCAGCGGGAATGTGCCTGTGAGATATGAGGGTGACTCACCTGAGAATGGACCTAAGTACTTGACTGGGTTTGGGTTGTACCATAGGCTACTCTGCAGCTGCTATAGCTGTAGTTTGTCCAATGATTCCTTTCCATTTCTTGCATATGTAGGTGGCACACACGTGCACTACGAATGACTAACAGATTCAACATAATTTAATGTGCAGACGCAAAAACTCTTAAATGTATGCGCTTATAATAGACATGTGTGCAACTGTCAACATGTTTGGCCAAACTTGTCACCCTTTACCCTAACTATGCTAATTGATCGGAAAGTTTAAGAACAAAACGCAACCCCAGAACTACTTATAAGTTAATGGGTCGTAATTGCCGCTACTGAGTCATAGAAAACTCTACTTGCTATATTGGATAACAACTTCAAAAAATTTGCAGCATACACATTGGGTTTTTTTGTTAAACATAGTCGAAGATGCACACCACACATCACATATACCCACCAATTAACTCTTATCATTCATCTTTAATCCTATTAGGTATTTTTTTAGTCTAATCCCAGAAGGGTCATAATCTAACTAAATAAGTTAAGCCAAACATACCCTTAATCTTACACACTAAACAAAAGGGGGGATACCTTAAGTTTATGGGTTTAGCAGTGGCATCAGAATCAATATGGAAAAATTCCCATTTCTCAACGATCACCACAGAATAAGTAAACCGAAATCCTGATCATAAAAACACAATAAGACAGTTAAAACACAACAACAAAAATTCATAACTGAAGAAAGTAATATTTTAAGCAAATAAAGAAAAAACCTAACTTAGAGGATCCTGGATATGAAAACGTCTTCTTGAAGGCCAGGCATTGTAGAGTTCAGTTTCATTAGCAACCAAGAGACACCAATCAACAGCACCTCCAACTTGGTACTCCTTAGGCGCGAGCGTGGTCACAACAACTAAGCAACAAAAAGAAGAAACCATTATGTTGTGTTTTTGCAAATATATATATATATATATATATATATATATATATATATATATATAATTAAATATAAATAATATTGTATAATATAATATATATATATAGTATAGTGTATGTATATATAGTATATAATATATAAATATATAGGCAAAGACACTTAGCGGGAACAAAACATGCATGCTTATGGTATCATGTATTCTAAAGTATACGCTATTTAAATATAAGATTCAAAACTTAGACACATGCAATCATTGTTTTAATAACAACAACCTAAATTCAAGATAAAAAAGAATGATGATGTATGCTTAAGACATGATCGACAATGTTTTAATTGTTAAGATTGACGACACATATCAATAAGGACTAAAACTCGACCACTACCACATCGAATATTACCCAGACTTAATAAACGAGAACAAAAATCCGTTTATTGATTGACACACTATTATTATGAGAATGACTTCTTCCAAGATATCATAAGGAGTGGTATGTGCTTAATTACACATACCCTTTTCGACTAAAATCGGACTTAAATGACCAAAAACGTACCCAAAAATACTCCTATGTATATTAAGATTACAACTATTTTGTGTCAGGAACGGCGATAATCTAACAAAAGGACTCAAAACAAAGCACAAACACAGACAAACCCGAGCAAGGAATGAAATATTCGTTGTTACAAATTGACCAATGTACAAAACGAGAAGCCAAGTCCAACAAATAGTACAACCCAATTGTACAACACCGAAAAGAATCAAAGTACAAAAGCGAAAGCCGACACCGAAGATACTTATAAGGGCCCCACCGAACCCTATCTAATGGCCGGAAAACCCATTGGTAATTAATAAAGAAAGATATAAAAGCCCATTTCATATGAAAAGCCCAAATACCCTTATTAAACACCAAACGGCCCAATCCTTTTTGAAAACTCGTTTGGGCCAAATTCATATTAAAAGCCCATTTAACCCCTAAATTTGTTAAGCATAAGGACCATGCATGTGATTACCATATATACGTTTAGGGGTAAATGTTGCCAAGTTGCCAAAACTTTCACCACACCACATGGACTAACATTGTAATAAACACATATACAATGAGGGACTAAATCTGCCAAATACCTTTAAACTTTATCCCCACAAGGACCTTTTATGTAATCATACCATATAAGTTAGAGGGTAATTCTTGCCTATTGTCCAAACTCACCCCTGGAAGTTAAAACACTGTATATCTTCTCACCATTTCCCGCCAAAACCCTGCACCCTTCACTTTCACCTCGTCTACTGTACACCCCAGTCCAAACCTATCACCATCCCTCTCCCCCACACCCACATGGGCTTTTCACACGTTGGCAATCCCACAAATGCTCATTGGACATAGAATGGAACAAAAGATCAAGGGCTGATATTCATCAGAGTGGGCACCAAGATAAACCAAGGGCCAAGATTGATTCATGTATCTTCTCACACAACAAAAACACTCTTGAAGTATCCCTGCAAAGAAACACACTCAAGACTTAGGGTTTTCAGTATAAATACAATGTAATAGTTAGGTTTAATTGTGTGTCGAATTTTTGTATCAAGGCAAAAGCTTGTAACAAAGTTTGTACCATTTTAATATATGTCTTTTTAATTTAACTGTCTTTTAAAATTTCAGTCATTTACTTTCCTTGTCATTTAAATTCTTGTTTTTAAAATTATTGCAAATTACTGTTTTCATCTACATATCTTGTCATTTAATATTTTTGTCTTTAAATACCTGTTTGTTAAGCTTATTTATAAGCTTCTAAGTTCTTAAAAGCCTTTTTGTAAGCTCATTTTAAAGTCTGCCAAGTTTTCTAAACCCTTAAGGGTGTGTTTGGGTTAACCTTTTAAAATGGGTCAAATTGGGTTAAAGACCCATTGGGTGATTTGGTCATCTTTGTCAAGCATCATTGAGTCATTTGACACCTGTTTTTAAAAGCTTTAAGTCCTAAATCTTGTTTTCAAGTCTCTTCTAAAAGATCCTTGAAACTGTTGGACCAAAACAGTTTCAAGGTGATTGTTAGATTAGGATCTTTAAGAC
>BQNB010094143.1:1282-23245 GCA_026074375.1 Tanacetum coccineum | reverse complement strand
TTAAAAGTGTTATTTGCAGTAATTGAGGAGTGATTTGTGAAGACATGCTAAAAGGCGCATATTTTGGAGCTAAAACAAAGACATTTGAAGATTAATCCATTCTGACCAATACATCGTATCTAGAAAAAGAGATACGGCGTATCAGCGCTAAGTCTTCACAAGAAAACGCGTATTCACAATTCCTAATATAGCGTATACACCTTCTGTAATACGTTGTATCCATGAAGATAACTATTCAAAGATACAAAGATATTTGTATTTTGGGAATGTATATTATACTGATCTTAAACTTTGCGCGCACTCCAAGGGATACACCTCAATACGGCGTATCTAGCATTTTTCAGAGGTTATAAATAGAAGACTCAAAAATGAGTTTTCAGTGTGCAAAATCATATTCTTCATACCTTACTCATAAAAGGTGATTTTCTGAAGAGAAGAAGAGCAATAAAGGTCAAGCATCGATCATGATTCCATAAGAAGACAGCGTATAATTTCCTTACTTTTGTATTCATTTAATTTTTGGTATCGTTCGGTAAAACGTTTAGTTTACCTTGGTTAATTGATTACACTTGTGTAATTACAATGGTGGGTTAATACCCTTGGGTATTAGCCATCTTAATGAAGGTTTAATGTTTGGTTTGTTTTAAAATCGGTTTACTTAATTTATCCTTGAAAGTCTAATTATATTTATCACACGATACTTGTTTACGTGTTTGAATATGCGACCTATCATTCAACTGGGTCTAGTTACGCCTAACAAGTGAGCTAGATACTGGGATAGCTCTCCATATCGTGTTTTATATTACTGGACCAATAGGATCACAAATAACGTTCTTTCTTTGTCTTTAAATTAAGAGCTTAGTTGGACCGGCAGGTAACCCGTAATGTTTTAACAAGTATGTTCTTGATTAATTGATAAAAAATTGAATAGTGGACTACCAGTATATAAAATACCGTCAAATAGTAAGTAGGTAAAGTCCTGATAGGCTAGGGTTTATCAAGATCACCATTGATATAATCCCTAGATAGATTATAATTAAACTAAAAGGATACTTTATGTGGATGCGTTAATTGTGACATGATTCAACGTGTCTAGGTCTTAGGATGATGTCCCACCTAAGTCTTAAGAATGATATGCCGCTTCGAGATAAGAAATTATTGCACTAAATAAACAAACCAATATTTAATCGGATTTAATATGGCTAATATAATTTTCTATTATTTGGCTTGTACCGCTTTTTTATCTTTTGATTATTTTCTTAAATGTTTATTGTGTTTAGAATTGATTATTGTTACCACAAAACCTGTGCCAGTCTCTCAAGCTGAAAAACCCCTAATCCGTTAGAAGTGTATATAACATAGGTTTAACAAGTAATTAGAATTAACTTAAGTAGAAGTAATTAAAATACTGATAGATTATAAGGTTAACGACCTCACTTTTAGTGTTCGATACCCTACTTACCATGAAGCTCCACCCGATCGGGTACACTGCCCGTTAAAGTGTTGTTTTAGGATAAGTCGGCTAAATATAAATGTAAAACTTGGTAATTAATAAATTGACCCTACACGACAGCACAACAACAACTAATTTTTAAAACTTGATATTACAAGGAAAAAAATGATATGACACCACGAATATGTTGAAGACGGAGTGAGATACCTTAGTGAACAATGTATATTATTAATTGACATTATAATTTCCACATTTTAATTTCATGAAATGTTTTTCGATACATAAAATTGACATTTATAAGATGTACCCAAAATACATTAAAAGGATTTGGTTTTAAAAGCTCCACCTCAGAAATTGATTCACTTGTTACGATGACATTGTTGAGCATTCTTTTTATTAATTGTACCACTTATAAACACTGAATATTGTACAGATTGTTAACTATATTGAGAAAGGGAGTGTTGAACACACAATTTTAACAAATACCATTTATGATGGAAAGATACCACAATTTATATTGTAAACAATTTGACATTGAAAGTTCTTTTGGAAAAATTGTGTTCAACGGTTTTTTTAAAAACCATGATAGAAGACTTCTCTTCTATTTGTTGAGTAAACGCACTGAAGCGTACACTTCCCTATTACATTCGGGTCCGAGGTATGCAATTAAATTTAGATAAGTCATATAGAAAATTAAAAAATGACATGTTTTGAAACGTTTGAACTCTTGCTCGAACTTCATTTACACACCCGTGTCCATGTTAATCGACATTTCTAGGTACGTAAATGTTATCGATTCCAAGAAACATGCCGAGAATATTCTTTTTGTTATTTTTGAAATTTTTTTGATTTTATATTTTGTTTTCTAGATTTTATATTTTTCTATTTCTTTTTGTTGGTTTTATATTTTTATATTTTCTTTTTTCAAAAATATTTATAAATCAAAATAAAGAAAAAATATTTACAAATTCGATGTTTGATGGATCAAGGAGATTCGTTTGCTAGAACCTCCAGTTCTTCTGGAGTCAAACATCTCATACATAGTCGTCTCAAGAGACACTTAAACCTATCTTCGAGTAAGGCTTTAGTAAACAGGCCAGCTAACTGGTATTCAGTTCCAACAAAGAATAATTCAATAATACCCTTTTCAACCTGTTCCTTTATGAAGTGATATCTGACATCGATGTTCTTGGTACGGGAATGCTAGACTGGATTGGATGAGATGGCCATGGCTGCCTTTGAATCATAATACATAGGTATTTGTCAAAGTGGAAGCCATAATCTGTGAGTTGAGTTCTCAACCATAGAACTTGAGCGCAACACGCAAATAAAGACACATACTCGGCTTTTGCTGAAGACATTGAAGTGCAGTCCTGCTTCTTGGACGACCAGCTAACTAACTTGTCACCACCTAGGAATTGTATGCCACCAGATGTGCTCTTACGTAAATCGAGACAGCCTGCGTGATCTGAATCTAAAAAAGCAGTTAGTTCGAAGCCGGTGTCCTTCGAATACCAGAGTCCCATGTTAATGGTATTCTTAAGGTACCGAAAGATCTGCTTAACCGTAGTGAGATGTTTCTCAGTCGGTTTCGCTTGATAGCAAGCACAATAACATGATGCATGTACAATATCTGGTCTACTTGCTGTTAAGTACATGAGTGCTCCGACCATACTACGATATTTCGTTTGGTCGACCGGAGTACCACTTTGTGACCATAATCTCTTCCAGATACGCGTACCTAAACTTCTTGTTGACTTTGATGTTTTGAACACTTCTGATGTTGAGCTTTGAGTAGACTTCATGTCGAGACTTGTGTCCAATATTGCCTTTGTAAAACCACTGACGGTGTTTATCCCAGTGGTAGATTCCGAGCTTAGCATCTCTATTATACTTTTGAATACTTGGGCTCCATAGAGTTGGAATCATTTCTTCAATTCCTTCATCTTCATATCTGGCAGCCTTGATTTTAGTTACTAAGAGAGCATACGTATTTTCTTTTGCTCCCTACTTCAGATATTCTAAGTCATGGTTAAAGAAGTAGCTCACTGGAATACTCTTTCTACCAGGAGGTCCCGTCAATGGTAATGGCTTACTCATGTCATGATGAAACCTGTCACCTTCAGGATTGATCCAATCAATCTTGTCTATAAAAGCAAGGTGGCATTGATCCATGTTGTACTCAAGCTCTAAATTGTTTTTGCACGTTCACTTGAGGAGTTCAAATGCTGGACCTTCTACATCTTCTTTAGTGATCTTGTCTTTCTTGAAGATTTTCTGCACGAGTTTACCAAATAAAGTCACAGAGCCATCCTTGTACTCAAACTCATCTAGTTCTTCTTAAGCATCGACAAGTTCATTAAACTAGTTTTGTATAGGAAGTTCTTCTGCTGTTTTTTGAAACCATTCACGATTATCTTTGCCAAGTGTTTGAGCTTCATGTATTATCTCATCTTCCTATCTTGGTTCATCAGTATCATTACCTCTTTCATAGTGTGGATGATCCTCTTGAGCCTTTCTTTTGTTGGACGAGGAATCACATCATCTTTTTACCTTCTCTTACTTCTTTTCTCCCCCTCATGGTCTTCAAAAGGATCATGAACATCATGAGATCTTTTGTGTTGAGATGGCGTGTCACCTTGTTCAGTACTTTCATCAATATCCATTAAGTTAATCAAAGCATTGTATAGGTCAAGATGCTTCTTATGATCAAGAAATGAACGACTGTTCTGCATCATGTCATATAACTTTTTATTCAGTTCATATTCTGTAAAGGTGAATGCTGGTGTAGAAGAAGACTGGAACATGTTGACCGGGTTCTTCTTTAGCATATCATGAACCGTTTTCTCTAGTCTTGGTTAAACATAATCGGAGATAGCTTTTGGAAGGAACTTTGGCAATTGGTTCTTGACTTCATTAAGAATGTTTGCTTGAACCAATTCTTCAATGATGTCAGCATGATTCTTTTACTCAAGATTGGTCAGCCTCTGCATGACTGTTTTCTTCTAATCATTCTTCTTCTGAATTGCCTTTGCTATAAGTGTCTTTGCTCGTTTCTGCTTAGTCTTTGTTGGTGGAGTAGCTGGTGGAGTGGAAGTGACTTGTTCTTGTATTTCATGAATTGTTTCAAGGATTAGAGAAACTACATTGTTGTAGCCTCAATGTATAACAGTTCATTTAGCAGCTCAGATATCTAAACGTCTTTTGGATCATTCAAGTACCTTGTGTAGTCTTCAGCTGAGGTGGTAGTGACACTGGGACTTAGAGGTGGAAGCTCCTTTGGAGGTTGCTCTGATTCCTTGTCATGTGGATTGATCACAAAGTCTTTAGTTTGATCATCAGCATTATCAGAATCTTTGTGAGACGCATCATTCTTAGACTCAGTACTTTCTTCATTATTGTCAGACTCGCACTATCTTCTCCATTTTCAAAATTATTGTCACTTGTATCATGATATGATTTTCTTTCACTTGCAGTCATGTCATCATTTGTAGATTCAGATGAATCATCAGAGGACTTGCTATGATTTGGAGATTCGGGTGCTGCACCCGAACCTTCTCCTGTATCTTTCCTCTTGATTTCTTCTAGAATTTCTTGCTTATTACTTTTTTTGTTTTGAAGTCTTAGGTTCAACAATAACTGTGCATATGGTGACGGTTGTTCCTTGGCCTTGAGCTTGACCTTCAAATGTTGATAACCTTCGTTTACCTCTTTGTTGACTTGTTTTTCTAGCACAATTCTGACATGTCTGTGTTTGCTTCGACGTTCCTTCTCTTGATTTTGAGTTTCTTCCATACTAACCATCTTTGCATATTTAAGAGCTTCATCTGGATTTTGCAAGAGATTATCAGCAGCAGTGATTGATCTTGAATGTCGTGGCACAACATCTTTCTTCTTCTTGAGAGTAGGAATGTCACTTCTTCTCATCAAACCTTTTCCTATACCATGTCTTAGAGTAGAAGAACCTGATTAAGCATGTGGGTATTTGTTCAGATAGTTCACATAAGCTTGTGATTCCTTGATTTCCTTACTTATCATAGCTTCAGGAATTGGCATTCCAAAAGTTGGCTTGCGTTCACCCTTAGCTACATACTTCAGCTTCTCTAAACGCGCTTCATCACCAATAAAGTATGGTGTAGAATCTAAGTGTTTGTTCAAATTAGGATTGTGGGATAGAAGATGTCGAATGACGAGTTTGGTGAATCTTAGATACGGTATTGTTTCATACTTAGTGGCTAGATTCTTATGCTTGTTGATCTGGAACCGAAAGTGTTCCCATAACAACAGAGCAAAGTCCACATTGGCAGATGTGACTACTCCCCACAGAATCTGAACAATTGGTTCTCTTACTCTATCAATCCCTGAGGCCTTCCCTGTTAAGCTCTTGTTGAGAATGCTCAAAAATATCCTCCAAGGTTGATGTAACTTGTTCACCACCACTTGAGAAACTGTAGTTAGTGGATCAACATACCCAAACTTTTTGATTAAGTTTACAAGTTCCTGTGTTAGGTAGTTAGTGGGATGAACTGTATGTTAGGTTGTCTTGGTGAGATTTGAAGTGCATTACGAATCAAATCAGTTCCTATTCTAAAGCGTTGGTGATCCAAGACGAAGAAGTATTTGCCGTTCTGTTTATTCTTGACAACAGTATCCCAGAATTGTTGCATATAAATCACATGAACTTTAGTGGTGAGAGTTAATGCGTTGTAGACTGTGTTGTTCTTGAGGTTTTCCAGACTGACCTCAGAGAGAGGCTCATCTTGTAGTTCATCTGGATTAATCCTTACATTGATCAATTGCATGTACAAGAAGTATATGAAACAAAGAGTAGTTACTCGACAAGATAAAGTTAATCTAGCGGAGCATATTCATCGTCCATTAGCTTCGATCACAACTTATTTTTGTTCCCATGCTTAAAAAGATCGGTTCGGTTTATATCGGTTTTATTTTAATGCTAAAACCAAACCGAACAAAAAACTTTGGTTTTTTCAAAATCCGAAAACCGAACCACCGGTTTTGCAATAGGTTTCGGTTTTTCGGTGTGACATATGTGATTTAATCAGGTTAGTGATACCATTAGAAATGGCTAAAAGTTTATTTTGTGTGATTTCTTGTGTGCTATGTGTTATATATGTGTGCTAAGTGGTTTGAATAGGTGCATGATATCATTTTGAGGTGTATGATCATCTCATTTTGAGTGCGTTTATGTTTGGTGATGAGTATTCCATTTGTTCACGTGTAGTGATAATGGAAAAGAATGGCGTATTGCATGCAATGCTACGTCAATAGTTGGATGATTTTGTGTTAAGCGTTTATGGGAAATTTATCACGTTGAAAATAAGTGAAGTGAGTGAAATTTGAATATTTATAGTAGACTTTTTAAATATAAAAAGTGAAATGTGAAATGAAAAGTTATTTTTAGAAAGTTTAGTAAGTTGCGTTTATGTAAAAATGTTTACCCAAATTAGCTTAGGTTTTCATGAAAACATAAGGTAATAAAGGTAATTAGTTAATTAATAATAAAAAAAAAATAAAGGGGTGTTTGTTGGATCGGTTATAGAAAAAGAAAAAAGAAAATAAAACAAAATTTGATTACAATTAGGATTCTAGATAGTATAAATACAAAACCAAGAAAAACCTTAAATCACTTTTTTTTCTCCTTGTTCCTATATAAAATATATATAGGAGGGGGGAGAACGAAATTTTATAGAAAAATAAAAAAAATTAATTTTAAAAAAGGGATGTTGGTTGGATCGGTTTTAAAGAAAGAAAAAAAGAAACAAATCTGATTACAATTAGGATTATAGATAGTATAAATATAAGATCAATAAATCCTTAAAACACTTTTCTCTCTTCTCTTTGTTTGTTCGACCGATTCCATCAAGAAGAAGAAAAAAAATATTCTTTTTTAATCAAGAACAAGACAAATTTCTCGGATAGAACTTGAAGACAATATCGATCAAAATCAATGAAAATTACAAACGAGAATTATCTAACAAATGTCCTATTACAAAATCCGATAGTCATAGATATTTTTAAGATTTGATATTTTTTTTTAAAGTCAAATCTCAATTATCACCATCTTGATCCGCCGAATCATGATGAAAAACCCATTTTCTTTTAATTAATATGCCTTCATCCTAATCCTTCTCCGATACGTAATAACGTTCGATCCCTGTGATTGTATCGATGAATTGTATCCTTTAATTGGTTTTATGATTGGTTCGACGTAGTTGCTAAATCTAGGGTTTTGATCTTGATCAATTCTCTTGATTGGAGTGATATTCACCTCTCATTGATCGATTGTGGATTCATATTTTTCTGATCTCCTTGGATTTATCATTATCATGTGTGACGAGTTTCATTAGGGTTTGATTTTTTTTAAATTCAAACTGTGTGTTTGACCAAATTCTCTCTCTACCCCCAATTCAAAAACCCTAATTGATGAACATCTTCTAACAAAGATGACTTTCAAAATCCACAAATTAACAATCTAAATTCCTTCTTCCCTTTTGTTTGAATCCTGTTATAACCCCTGAAATTGGGATTAATCATTGATTGATTAATCTCATATCGAGCGTGTTAGGCGGGTTTCTCATCTTGGGTTTTTGTAATTTAGATTTGTTATTCTCCTCTTTAAATCAATTAGACTCCGTTTCCGTTTCCGTTTAATCTCGCTGTCATTGAAACCCTGATCTGTTTTTCTTTTCAATCCTTTTTTATCTTGATCTCCCTTCAATCCTTTTTTTTAGGGTTTTGTCGTCTGCTGTTTCTTTTTAAGGTTTGGTCACCATGCCTGTCCAACGTTCTAATGAAGACCAAGCTGTTCGTATTTCTAAATCTATTTTTGTAACCAATTTTCCTGATAATCTTGGGTCGAAGGAATTGTGGAAGGTTTGCGAGGGGTATGGGAAGGTGATAGACGTTTTTATTCCTAATCGTAGATCCAAAGCAGGTAAACGTTTTGCTTTTGTCAGGTTTATTCGTGTTAACGATTTAGATCGTTTGGTTGGAAATCTTTGTACGATTTGGATTGGTCGTTTCCATCTCCATGCCAATGTTGCCCGTTTTGAACGTGCAAACAAACCTGTAAAACCATCGGGGCCTTCTCAATCCAATGCGCATGGTACATTTGGGTCATTTGTTTCTGCTGCTAGAGACTTTCCACCATTGATTGCCTCTGTTGCTCCTGTATCTTCCTCACCGGCGTTGGTTTTGGATGATTCTTGTGTTGTTGAACGTGACCTCTCATGTCATGTCATGGGGCGTGTGAAAGATATTAACTCCATTCCTAACCTACGGATTCTATTAGCTAAGGAAGGTTTTGAGCATGTGAAGCTGTCATATTTAGGTGGGTTATGGGTGTTGATAGAATTGGATAACGAGGGTTCTAAGCAAAAGTTTTTGGATCATGTAGGCGTTAACTCTTGGTTCTGTACGCTTCTTAATGCCTATAATGATTTTGTTAGTGATGAACGTGTTGTTTGGGTGGACATTGAAGGTATCCCACTTCATGTTTGGTCTCGAGAAACGTTTGCCAAGATTGGTAACAAATGGGGCGAGGCTTTGGATATCGAGGATAATTTTGGCTCCTCTTTTGCTCGTAAGCGGTTGTGCATCTTAACAAAACAACCAGAATCTATATTGGAGAAATTCAAGGTGATTTTTAAAGGCAAGGTGTTTGTGGCTCGGGCGAAGGAACTTTTTACTTGGAATCCGAGTTTTCTTGAACCTAAGGAGTCTGTTTATACCTCGGATGACGAATCAAAGCATGGCGCTAAAATTCTTAATGATGGGGCGCAGAATAGTGATGTCGAGTCAGATGATGAATGTAATGTGGATGGTGTTTCCGAGACAATTTTCAGTGATAATGTGGATGAATGTAATGTTGATGGTCATGGTAAGGAGACGGACAAACATCAATCAGAGGATCCGTTTGGTTTTTATGATTTATTGAATAAACTTCCCGCTAAAGGCGTTCGTGATGCGAGTACCTCTTTATCGCATCCTCCTGGTTTTACCCCTAAAACTTCTGTGACGCACGCTAATGTTGGTGAGATTTGTAAAGATGGTCCTACTAATGGAGAAGACATGGTGAATATGCCTAGGGTGGATGCTAAGGTTATGGACCATTCACAAGAGGTCCATGATTCCTCTAATGGAGAATCAGTTTCTTCCTTTTCACATAAAGTTCATAACGGTGGCTCTATTCTTGACATTTTGGATGACATGGTTCGGGTTGGACATTCTATGGGTTATAATTTGGATGGGTGTTTGAAAGATATGGAACGCATTATTGGCTCACAAGGAGATGAAGATGTTTGCTACGATAATCAGTATGATCAACTGGTTTTCCAACTAAATCAAGTTTGAGTTTAGCTTATTCAACTATGGGAGTGGGAACCATATCACAATTTTCCATTCCAAATCGTTTCAAAATATCAAGAATGTACTTGGATTGATTTATGAAAATCCCGTTTGAAAATTGATTTACTTGAAGCCTGAGAAAGAATTTCATTTCTCCCATCATACTCATTTCAAAACGTTTTACCATTAATTCTGAAAATTCGTGCAATATTTTGGATTCGTTGAGCCAAATATAATGTCATCAACGTAATATTTAGAATTAGCATTATATGTTTTACCCTTCTTTTAATGAAAAGAGTAGTATCCGCTTAAACCTTTTTGGAAACCGCTATCAATCAAAACTTGAAAGAATTCGTAACCAAGCCCGAGTGCTTGTTTTACACATATACAAGCTTTGGTGGAAGTATAATCACAATATCTGGATATTATTTGCTGAGACAAAGAAAAAAAAAACCTTGAGTTTACCAACATACACTTCCTCTTTAAGAATTCCATTGAGAAACGCCGTCTTTACATCCATTTGAAAGACCGTGAAATCCTTATGAGCAACATATGCAAGAAATAAGCGGATAGCCTCTATTCGAGCAACTGGAGCAAACGTCTCATCATAATCAATGCCTTCTTGTTGATAGTATCCTACAGCTACAAGCCTTGCTTTGTTTTGAATAACCAAATTGCTCTCGTCTTTCTTATTCTTGACGATCCATTTGCCTTCGGGTCGAGGAACTAATCTCCATACTTTCAATCTTGTAAATTGATCAAGCTCATCTTGCATTGCACTGACCCAATCAGCATCTTTTAAAGCTTCAACCACGTTAGTAGGCTCAATACTACTTAGCAAACATGCAAACAAACATGAATTTGCTAGTTGTCCTCTTGTACCAACACTCGACTTTGGATCACCAATTATTTTATAAAGTGGATGATCCTTAGTCTACTTTTTCTCATGTGGGTAAGGTTGATAGAATGTATGAACATTGGAAGGATTATGAAACGTCGTACTTGCATCAAAATAAGCATCTTCTAATCGTTGATTAAACAGATTGTGTGACGAACTTGCTTCATTCACATTAGGAACCGTGTTATTTGAAATCGATTTAGTATTTGAGGAAGGAACCGTAACTTCTTCTAAACTTTGTTGAACATCAACATTCAATGAAGATGAAGAAGATTCCTCTGGAAATGAGTCCGAACTCTCATGAAAAACTTCTTCTTCGTGCGAAGGAATTTCATCGTTTGAAGTTTCAACATTCATTGTAGGACATTTCGTTATTTTTGAAGCATCAAAATACTCATCGTAAAAATTGTGAAATAAATCTTCCAAATCTTTCTTTAAAGATTCTGAAACTTTTGAAACCGTTGGATTTGAAGATTTTCCCGTTTCGTTTAAATTAGATAAACCGGGTTCTAAATTGAACTGTTTAGAAGCCATTTCTGAAATCTCATCAAAACTCACATTCACGCTCTCGTGTATCTTTTGAGTACGTTTATTGTAAACTCTGAATGCAACAGATTCTTTTAAATATCTAACAAACACTCCAATATCCCCTTTTGCCTTGACCTTTCCAACATCATCATATTCATTGAGAAGATAACATCTTCAGCCGAACACATGAAAGAACTTGATGTTTGGTTTTCTCTTGTTAATGAGCTCATAAGGATTTTTATCGAAGCGTTTGTGAATAAGCGAACGATTATGTGTAAAGCAAGCTGTTGCGATGGCTTCAGCCCAAAGAAACAATGGTAAGTGTGCAAATGTAAGCATAGTTCTTGCAGCTTCGACTAAGGTTTGATTCCTTCTTTCCACGACACCATTTTGTTGTGGCGTTCTTGCAGCAGAAAATTATTGAGTAATTTTCGACTCAGTCAAGAAAATTATTCGCAAGAGTTTTATTTTCTTAAACTCTGTACCATTATAATTCGAATACGTTAAACTTGAAGTTGAAGATTCACTGGTTTTTCTTGGATGAACGAAATGGATTACTGTTCAGAAGCTTCTCTTTTGAATATGAAAAAGAATTACTCAAGTGTACCGTGAATAATCATCGACAACACTACACATATCGCTTTTCCCGTTAATACATTCGACGCGCATAGCGTGACCACACAGAATCCATATGAAGAAGATAAAAGTAGATTTTTGAAGCAAAGCCGTTTTGACATTGTGATCTTTACGATGAATCTTCCCTTTTTCACAAGCTAACAACAATGATCTTCGACGAAAATCATCTTAGTAGACTCGAACTAAATTTCTTTTTCACAAGATTATTTGATTGTTGCAAATTAGATGAGAAAGAAAACTTGATGCCCGACAACCAAGATGCGAAGAAGCCTTTGCTAGGAGACAAGCCAAAGAATTTGATGCGATTTCGTTAAGAGCAATAGTATACAAATTGAATGAACGATCACCGGTAAGCAAATCTACACCATCTCGTTTCGAAAAAAACATGTAGCTTTCGAAAGGCGACTTCAGGCCTTTGTCACAAATTCTCCAATGCTAAATAATTATGTCCTAAACCTCGACATAGTAAACTTTTCATGATCGTCATTGATCCAATAACAACATCTCCATAGCCAGTAATCACCGCAAAATCATTATTTCCAAAGTGAACCGTTCCAAGAAACTTTTCCACTAAGTTCGTCAAAAGAGCACGATTACCTGTCATATGCTTTGAACATCCTGAATTGATGATCCAAAGACAAATCTGGAAAATCCGCAATAAATAAAACACCAAAGCATTCACAAACTTTGGGTACCCATTTGAAAATGGGTCTTGATGAGTTAGGTGTCTTAGAAATTTTATCTATTTAACGCTTAACTTTGGGAATCCATATAGCTATGGGTTCAGCTAACGGTTGCATTTTAGGAAACCACCTAACCAACGTTAAAGCAAAAGTTATTCAAATTATTCTTCGAATGCACATCAAGAAAATCACAAGGCTTTTCTAAAAGACATCTAGTAACGTCATAATTTTCAATACTTACATCATCAAAGACAAACAAATCATTCACATCATAAGAAGCATACAATCAGAAACAGAGAAAATTCATTAGCATCATTAACAAGATAAGCACATTTAGTGTCAACAAGATGAGACTCCATTACATGACAACAAGTCTTTTGTGAGAAATAATCTTAACATCTTTGTTCAATTTTGAATTACTAACAGAAGCAACTCAACGGAACAATAGAAAGTATTAGACGCCCCTTTCGTCCTATCCAAATACACCAGCCTATGCTTAGGTATTCTAACACTACTAACAGGCGTCTAAATCTTAAAAGTGAACAAATCTCTATTAGCACGCAATACATCAATATGTCACATTGTTTGTCATTTTGTGTTTTGATGATGTTTTACTAGTCTTTTTCTTTTTTTTATTTTAAACATTATTTGAAGCACAAGACTTTTTGACGCTGAAATTGGTGAAACACTTTGTGACACATTTATTTTAAACATTCTTGGAGCAATCACTTTTAAATTCTCTAAATTTTCACAACTTTTTTCAACCACTTGACAATCATTTTAACTTTGATTTTCTGATTCAGAAATTGCATTTTCACTCGACTCAAGAACTTTTGATTTCAAAGACTCAATTATTTCTAAATTTTCTTTTTCTTTTTCCAAAGACTCCCACTTCATCTTCCAAATCAATTATGATCTTTTTCTAAAAATACATCGGAACATTACGTTTGAGTGAACCTGTTTGCTGAAACGGGAATCAATCTTTTAAATCAGTATTTATTATCTCTTGAAAGGAAACATCGAAAAATTAATTTTCATTCACATAACTTTCATTCAGATTTCCATAATCATATGCAAACTCAATTTTATTCTCTCTTGCTCTTTTAAATTTCTCAATTTCCAAAGCTTCATTTGAATGTGTGAGAAACATCAGAGTATACCCTAGACCAATAACCTCATCATAAAGACTAGGTCTCAACTCTTTCGCTTTACAAAAATACTTGGATTTTCAAACCTATTCAAGCTATTCCCTTTTTTACGCATTAACATTTTATCCTTAGAAGCATGATCATATTGTATTGTCTGACCGTTTGTTCCGATTTTATGAAGTTTGTTTTCACAATCATTCACTCTTTTCCAAAAACTTTCCAATTTTAAATCCTTATTACACACACACTCTTCAAATTATGAAATTTTTTTGTTTTGTTTTTTCTAAATGTTCTCTTGAAGCCTCAGCACATTATTATTCATCTCAACTAATTGACGACCCATCTTATCAAATACAATCTCTTGTTCATCAATATTTTACTTATGTTTTTTATCATTATCACAAAGAGCAGAATATCTAATCATATATTGAAATTCTTTCTTCTTCAGTTAGCATATTGATGCTTGAACATTCAATGTGCTTTATCAATCACAACCGTTTCACTTTGGGTTGTTCTTGGTAAAACTTCCCGCATGAGCAAGCAATCATCATCATTCGTTTAACACTTTTATTTGGTCATTAAATTTATTGTTTTTCTCCTCAAAAGTGTTTACTTTATTTTTCAAAACATCATATTTATCTTGTAACAACTTGTTTTGATTTTCTAAATCTTAGCTTTGGGTTGATTTGCTTTTCTCATACGTTCTCACATTTAGCAATCTTTTGGTTAAACTTCATAAAAATCAATTTATCAACTAAATGACCTTTTCATTAGAATCATTAAGATCAATCTTCTGACTCATCATGATTCGGTTTGAGATACAATATGATTTTCATACAATTTCACTAGTAGATCAATTGCATCAAGAAAAATTTCTTGATCATCAATCATTGTCCACAAATAAAACCAAAATTAGTAGATTAATCATAATACTCTGAAGTTCAATATTCCTATTATACTTTATAATCAGAAGTGTAATAAGATACCTCAGCAATGGTTTCTTCAACAGATGACAAGATTTCCTCTGAATCCGAAAGAATCTTTTCCATTTTAGCCTTGAAAACCATATTCGCATTGATCTCTTGATCTGAATCAGTACTGGACTCCATCCAAGCTTGGTCCTCAGCAAGAAGCACTTGTTCATCATCGTCTTTCTTAGCTAGCAACATCTTTGTCTTGTAGTAGTTGTAGTCCTTGACCTTTGCTTTCTTGCAGTCTTTGGCAAAATGTCCTTCCTTCTTGCAATTATAGCACTTAACTTTGCTCATATCCCGTTTCTTCTCATTGGCTTTCTTATCCTCTTTCTTTTCCTCTAACTTCCCGTACTCTGGTTTCTTGTTTTGCTAATAAGAAGTTTCTCAAATTGTTGTTGTGGCTTAATCATAATACTTCTTTCGATTAAAAGCTTTGCTAACAATGCGGTAACTTTTTCAAATCACACTAATATCTTTATCATCACTTCCTTCAACTCTGATGATCTACAACTTTTCTCTAAATGTTTGCTCACTTTTGTTCTTCCTCAGCACCCAACGTTAATGTATCTGAAGTAGCCATAACTACATTTTTCTTATACACATTGCATCATTCCCATCACCTGGTTTTATCAAATGTTTTTAAAGAGCATCAATATTGATATCCATTAAGTTCTTGGTTTGCCTCATCAGTGTACCATACTGTTTCCATTCTGGTTGCAGATTGTTCAAGAACTTGTAATTCAACTCACAATTATCTTTCTTATAACCACACTTTTTCAAATCATTAATCACTTGTAGTAATGAAGATAAGTATCAAGCAATTGTTCTCCTTCAGTAGCTCTGAAAGTCTCGTACTCATACAAAATTGTATCTTTCCTATCTTGTTCACCATACTCAGAACCACGCATCCGCCTTTCAATAGCATCCCATAAATCTTTAGCAGTATCGTTGCTATCAATAAAAGAATAAATGTCATTTGGAAGCCCTTGAATCAAAAGAGATCTAGCAAGACGATCAATCTTTCGATTCTTTTTCTCTTCAGCAATCGAAAATTTGAGATCTTTAAGAGGAGGTGGTACATCTGATGTAGTTCCAGTAAGTGGCACTTGAGCAACAACATGCAATGGGTGTTCACCATTCTTAATAGAATTAATCATTGCTTCCCCATCCGTTTGCTCTTCCAAAGATAGTTTCAAGAAACCGTTCACGTCCAATCACGAATATCCGACCCCGATACAACAACAGAATCCGCATTGTCGAACCAACCGTAATCACGTCTCGACTCATCTTGTCTCTTACAAATATCCCGATAGTCAACGAATAATCCTGATAAACTCGCTCAATTAATCACCACAAACTAAACTTACGTAAACAAAAACTATTTAATTCTCAATTAAAGCCGTAGACTAAAAAAAATTATCCCAAAAACACGAAGAACTCAAATTATAATTCAAGCTCGTATGAGCGAGCGCGCGGAGTGGGGGGAGTTTGGTTTCGGGCCCACAATTAAATTGTACTCTAAAAATTATATTTACCAATTCAGCCTAAATGATAAAAATAATTAAATTATCACACTAATATTCCTTTAAAAAAAATCATGATCCAGCTTGCATATAAAACAAAACGTCAACCAAATGTAAATGACAACACCAAATAATTTGGATAAAGCCAACAATTAATTCAAAAAACACTTACCTAAATTGATAGGATATAAATCAGTCACTTTACACAAACCCTAACTCCTCATATATTTCACACGCCTCTCTCTCACTTTTGATTAGTTTGCAGCCACACAAACTCTCTCCACTTAGATGATAACCTCACGCAACATAAAGACAAAAACAAATCACAATTTGTTTTATGGTTTCTATCACCTCAAACCGACACGCAAAGAATAATAGCTTGAATCAGAAGATTCTCTTCTTTTCTTTTTGCAATAAACCACACGTATTTAAACAACAAACCCACTAAACTAAGAAGAGTTCGAAGCACAGGTAGGTGTATTTTTCTTTATTCTTTGTTGTTTTTGTGTTCAAACCGAAAGAAAGGAATGGATGTAACAATTTGTTTTGTTCATTCTTTGAATTTTCGAAAAAGTAAAAGAAGTTAGCTTCCTATAAGATCTATATGACTTATCTGCATGTGTTATGTTCTATGAACAAAATCTGAATACAAAAAGATAATTGGCTGAGATCTAATAATATTCTTTAAATAGCGTTTTTTTTTTGTTTTTTTTTATTTTTTTATATTAAATATTCTGGGTGATAAAAACAGATTAAATTTAATATGATATGAATCAAGCTTTCGTAAGATAAGCTTTCTAACAATAATAAACCATAACCCTGTAACAAATACCTTCGTTACGAAACCACTTTATAGAAACCACTTTACGAAACCACATACGAAACCAATTTACCGAAACCCCTTACGTAACATCTTTTCCGAAAGTATATAAGCCAAAAAATAAATCCTTAAGATCAATTACTAAAAGTCAAGATCCAAACGGTTTACGAAAGCGAAAATGGCATTTACTAATATTTTTGAAAACCGGTAACTGAAACGGTATTATGAAAACGTGTGTTGACCGATGACCAAGAATTCAAACTTACATTCTTCAAATTTACGAAAGGTAAAAACGTTTTATCCGGAACCGTAGTTTGAATCGTTGAACCAAAAAAGTATCAAAACTTACGAAAGTTAGAAAATCAGGTACGAAACCTCCTAAAAGCAGTTATAAACTCTTTTTAGCACATAAGATAAGCTGTTGTTTTAGCAAAATAAGCAGATCTGGAAACTCAATAAGCTGAAAATTGACTGTTTTGATTTTAGATCTAAAATAAGCATTGTTTAAGCATATTTGACTGATAAGCAAACAAGAAGCATGAATTAAGCAGTTTTGACAATCTAAATTCACATAAGCTGAAAGAACAATCACAGAAACGAATTATCAAATAAGCAGTCTGAATAAGCCTCTAATCAGATCGAATAAGCACATGTAAAATCATAATAAGCACTCCGAATAAGCACGAAAATAAGCTGATAAGCACAAAATATTGATCTCAAAAACACGAACATACAAAAATAAGCACTAATCCGCAATCATTGGCTCTTGATACCACATATTAAACATATAAGACCTTGATTGATGAATTAGTGTGTGAAGATTAAGGTGTAATTAGTGTGTGTGTGTTTAGAGAGAGAATTTCTTAACCTTTTCTCATTTGATATTGATACAAATGACTTGGGGTGGATATTACAATATATGGTTAGCCTAATGCCTTATTATACTTAAAGATGTAAACCTTGCTCAGATAACAATGACCACATATTAAACATATAAGACCTTGATTGATGAATTAGTGTGTGAAGATTAGGCTGTAATTAGTGTATATGTTTAGAGAGAGAATTTCTTAACATTTTCTCATTTGATATTGATACAAATGACTTGGTGTGGAGAATTACATCATTATGGTGGTCATTTGACCTTATTTATACTTACAGATGTAAATAAGTATACTATAAATACAATAGTAATCCCTATACTATTTCCTTTTAAGCACATTGATCCTAATCTATTTATTTTCTATTATTACATCAATAATGTGGAATTTATCTTTAATTCCAAAGAAATGAGAGATGTTGAAGGGTTGTAAGGAAGGTAATGCAAAAGCATATAAGGCTTCACAAGCCGACAATCAATTTTTGTCAATTATCAACGGTACATATGATTATCTCGAGACGAAATGAGAAGGATGTAGCCGTTTTAGGTAAGGAACAAATCTCTTCACAGAAAAGATGTATGGATCACTCAATGCAAACTTGAAATCATTGAGACGTTTCTTAGTTATATTGTATATGATTGAGGATGGATGGGTTAATTTGGTATAGAGAGGATATTTTGTTGGAGTAGTGTTGTGTTTGTTGATGGATTTTAGAGACCATTTATTGTTATAAAAACAATGTCTTACAAACAGAATGTTGAATAGTGTTCCAAAATCTCGAAATGATGCACCAACTCGTTTACCATTTATTTCAAACAATATGATCCAAAGACCACTTACTAGAGTGAGTTCAAACGTTTGATAAAATTCGTGTATGAATTTTGGATATAAGTTTCCTTTTAAATGAAGGAGGGTTTGAAATCCAGTTTTGTGTTTAGAGTTCTTTTTCTAGATACCTTTTGGAATCACATGATTTTTTCAACAAATCTTCCTTCATTGAATAGGTCACACAAGTATTTTAAAGATATTGTGGATTTTTGAGAAAGTTGGGAGGTGGGTGGGGGGGTGGGTTGTATTAAGAGGGTAAGATTTGTGAGTTTTTGTGTATTTGTGTTCATCTTGAGACATTCTGTTTCACCTATCATCAATAAGAGTGTTTTAGTATGTGCCATTTATAATTTTCAATATCCTTTAGACACATTACTAAGTGTATGCCTATAAGTAAACAACTTTGGAGTTGCGGCTAACGTCGACTCTAAAAATAAAACCTATGAGCTAACCCAAACGCTCCTTAGTTTAATTTTGCTCATACACACATGTTGAAAATACATATGAATTATGTATCTCGAATTTTGTTCATGAGATCATTATGCATGTATGCAAAAATGTTTTTAGGATGTATTAACAATGCATAAAAGCATTTTTATGGTGTTCCTAACGTGAGTAATTTTGAAATAAAATTAGGGTTTTTGTGCAAAAACAATTTTTGGCAAGCATACTTTAATCTTGCAAATCCTATTTCTACGAGAAGCATATTAGTTATACATTATGTTATTATAGTCCTAATTTTACACAAACACAAGAAAAATGAAAATCCCTAATTTTGAATTTTTGTTCAATATGAACCCTAGACACAAATTATAATAAAATAGATGAAATGACTTACAACTGATGATCTTTATGATGTTAGGATAGATTATAGGATGATTTGATCTTCAATTTGTGTTTTGGTGGTTAATTTTAAGATTTTGGTGTGTTTTGGTCGTGTTCGTCGCTGCAGCAAGAAGGAAGGGAGTGTTTGGTTTTGTGTTTTTAAAAAGTGAGAATGACAGACATAATGTCCCACTGGTGGCGGTCCCATATCGATACGGTGGGTCGCCCGTTTAATCCGGGGCTCGCCAAAGATATGGGGCGCCCTCAGTTAAGGGTTTTGTGACTTAAATTTTTGACAGAATACTTACAAAGAGATATAGGACATTTTAATTTGCTTCTCCACGAATAAAAAATGCTAAAAGTACTTCGGAACGAAGTATTTAAGTTGTCACGATATGGAGTGGAACATTGACTATTAATGCCACGAAGACAGAAGAAAGAGAAGAACATTTTATGGAATGTGATCCATCATTCCTAAACCAGAACGTAAGAATAGTTTTGAATGAGTCACGTTTGAGGGGTATAGTAATAAAAAGAATGTCGGCAATGTTGTCGATGGACGGAACTTTTTCAATAGAGATATGTCCTTTCTGGACATTATCACAAAGAAAGTGGTGACGAATTTTAATGTGTTTGATTCGAGAGTGTTGCACAGGGTTTTTGCTAAGGTCAATCGTGCCTTTATTGTAGCACACGATCGGGACGTCATCGAGTCGAATGTCGTAGTCGATAAGAGCGTGTTTCATCCATAGTGCTTGTTGACATACCTTTCCTACGCTTACGTATTTGACTTCGGTAGTGGATATAGCAAGAGCGGTTTGTTTCTTCGAGAGCCAAGATATCAAACAACATCCCACGAACGTAGAAATACTGCTAGTGCTCTTTCGGTCCACATAATCTCCCGCATGATCATATTCGGCATATACTATGGTTTCTATGCCGGTCCCCTTAGGATACCATAATCCTAAGTGCGTAATGCCTTTAATGTATCGAAAGATACGCTTAACCGCTTCAAGGTATAATAAACTACATATCATGCCTCGATACTTGGTACTATCTACCGACTCACACTCTTCGTCTTTCATGAGTTTAGTATCGGAGGACATGGGGGTTTTCATTGGTTTAGAATCTTCTAAGCTAAATGTCTTAAGCATTTCTTTAATATATTTAGATTGATTAAAGAAGATACCATCTTCCATTTGTTTTATTTGTAATCCAAGGAAGAAGTTGAGTTCACCCATCATGCTCATCTCGAACTCGTCATGCATGATTTTGGCAAATTCATCACACATGCCTTGACAAGTCGAGCCGAATATAATGTCGTCGACATATATTTGAACGATGATGAGGTTTGAAATTTTCTTCTTGGTAAAAAGTGTGTTATCTACCATTTCCATTTATACTCATGTTTAATAAGGAAAGCTTTTTTAAGTTTATAAACATGATCCGGTTTTTCAAAGTCAATGAATCCTGGAGGTTGTGCCACGTATACCTCCTCATTGATAAAACCGTTCAGGAATGCACTTTTTTACATCCATTTGGATTAGCTTAAAATCTAACGCACAAGCATAATATAATATTATTCTAATAGACTCAAGTCTAGCAACTAGGGCATAAGTTTCATCCTAATCCGTTTGCCCTAGTGTTGATTGATAGCTTGAAGCAACTAACCTCCCTTATTTCGAGAAACAATACCGTTCTCGTCAACTATTTTCTAAACATCTACTTAGTGCCTATAATTTCATATTCTAGGTTTGGCTGAACTCACTCCCCAACATCGTTAGCAATGAATGATTTAATTCGTCTTGCATATTGATTATCCAACTTTCATCCTTTAAGGCCATCAATCACATTCTAGGTTCCTATAATTGATATAAAACAAAAGAGTTACTTTTTGGTTTTGGGCTGATGGCCTAAGAGTCTTTGGTTAAAGGTTTCCTATGACATTTTCTAATGGATGATTCATAGACTCCTTAATATTGACTATTTCGTCAATCTCTAAAGTTTCATCCTCAATGTCATTTTCTAAGTTTTTCTTTTTGGTAACCTTAATAGCTTCTTCTTCATCTAAGTCATCATCCACCAAGGGTGATGTCTTAGAGGGTGGAGGAGTTTCATCGAATGTCACGTTGAGTGATTCTTTGACTTTCCTAGTATGTTTATTAAGAATGATGTAGGCTTTACTATTTTGGGAGTAACCTTTAAAGACACCTTCGTATGACTGTGGGTCAAACTTGATAAGGTAGTCTTTAGTGTTTAAAATGAAGCACTTGCTTCCAAACACTCTAAAATAATCAAGGGTAGGTTTCCTAACTCTCAAGAGTTCATAAGGTGTTTTTCCTAGGATGGCTCTAATTAGGATTCGGTTGAGAATCTATGTTGAAGTATCTACGGTGTTACAC
>BQNB010094142.1:0-26190 GCA_026074375.1 Tanacetum coccineum | reverse complement strand
AGTCCATAAACAAGATTAACATGTCATTTACATTTCTTTTACTTGTAACATATTAAGTAAACTTTATAAACCCTAATTTGTACATAATCATTTTTACATTTAATCAACATGGTATTGTCAAAATGGTTATCACAAGTAAAAAGTATACAAAATGGTTATCATAAGTAAAAACAATTTTTACATGTTTAAAAATCCTAAATGGTGATTTCACTACATAACATCATATATACATATAAACATGAAAATGAAAAGGTAAGGGCTTTAGATAACCTTAGTGAGATGATATATGATGATGAGTTATAAGTGCTAAACCCTTGTTTAGACTTTAAACTCAAGCTTATAACCAAGAAAACCCTAGATTAGGTTTGAAACCCTAATCTTACTTTCTTTGATAAATACTTGCAAATGATTAACCAAGGCTTGCAAACACCTTAGTATATCTTAGGAATGATGTGTAATGGTTTGTTTATGATGTAGAAAATTTGATATGGATTATTATAGAGAGGGTGTTTGAGCCGTGGGCTTAAAGGAGAGAAATGGGAAAGTTTTTGATCTTTTGCTAAGTGTTTTATGTTATGTTGAGATAATACTTGTAATGCATGATGTATATATGGCATGAGTTAGTCAAAAGATGCAATAGGAGTCCAAGACATGAATGAGTAAAATGTGGAAGACTTATTTGGTCAAGGGAAACATGGTATGGCTAGGTTTAATGAGTTAGGAGATGTACAATGCAACTTGGTGAATTTTGTGTGCTCTTTGTCCCTTGGTGTTGTATTAGACGTGAGATAGGGGGGAGAAAGGCTTCTAGAAGTCTTTTTCCACTTAACTTATTATTTAGTAAAGATTATACTAGTTACAAGTT
Source organism: Tanacetum coccineum (assembly GCA_026074375.1). Classification (NCBI taxonomy): domain Eukaryota; kingdom Viridiplantae; phylum Streptophyta; class Magnoliopsida; order Asterales; family Asteraceae; genus Tanacetum; species Tanacetum coccineum. The sequence continues at coordinate 25,325 of BQNB010094142.1, read as the reverse complement.
GTAGCTTTTATATAAAAGTGTGTTTACTTGAAAGTATTCATGCATTATTTTATTTTCTAATGCAACAAGTGTAAAGTAATATTAACTTGGGTAAAGTTTAATAAAACTTTGGGTATTGGGTATAATTGTGGGTATTTGGTATAATTGTGGGTTATTCATTCCATGATCTCCATATACTAAAATTCTCTGTTATATTCTGCAACGTAATAACAAGGAAACACACAAGAATCTATATAATGTCAAATGATTTCAATACCACTAGGTATGAAGATTTTGACAAAGACTTGTGATAGCATTCTTATTTGATGTTGACTTTTAAAGGTTAATGAATAACGGTTCCTTCTTAGTAAATTATAAATGCATCACACACGTGGACTTGTGACCTTGATTAGCCTAACTTAAATTCATGCCCGGTACTATCATCTATTCAATTCAACTTTTAGCTAAATCTCGGGACGAGATTTCTGTAAGGGGTGGAGACTATAACAACTCAAGAATTTTCATCAACCTATTTTACTATTATCACAATTATACGGGGAAATTTTTCGCTTTATTACATTACTTATATATCTCAGTATGTCATAACTAAAGTAGACAAGCTCACGCAACCTATCTATGGCAATCCTGTCTTCATATATGTCAAGCAAACATCACAATATGTCAAGTCAATATCATCATATCCTTATTACAAAGTACATTATTCCTATAATGTACCATTCACAACGTTATATCAAAACGGGCTCTAAACCGTTATCATATACCTCCAAACCCTAATCTCATGGAAGGGTTAACCCCTAAAGTGAATGCACAAGCTACTAAAGCATATGTACAAGTAATATGATATCTCATTTGAAATATAAAATCTCTTCAAGTCAAAGTACAAATCTCTAAAAGCTCAATGTACAAGTCATTAAGCATGATCTCTAAAATAGCCATTTTACCTTCGTTTTCATTCTAATTTCTTCACCACCACTTAAGCAAGTTACTACACTCATTTTACAAGGTGTAAACCCTAAATATTCTATTCATAAACTTTCATACATCTTTTTACACTCAAAACCCTAATTCAAAACCCTAAACCCTAAAACCGAGCTAGTTTCTAAACCATGACCTGTTTCTTGGCTTTTATCCATTGTAAACCCAAACCAACACTCAATTAAGTTGTAATAACTTATTTTACAATCATATCAATCCTATTCAATCATTATCTCATCATTACTTCATCATTTTACCTCACTTGTACGTAAAACATATCCTAGAAACCCTAAATGTACCTAATTGGTTCATTTAACCCGTTTACTCGTTTTAAACCATTCTAATCCCAAATAACCAACCAAGGGCCATTATAAACTCATAAAATGAGTTTACAAATCATTATCTATCATTAACTTAACAATGTGTGAGAAATCAAAGCCTAGAAAATCTTAATGAATCCAGAAAACCCTAATTATGCCCTAATGGTAATTTTGACCCGTTTTCTCAATTTCAACCCATTATAACTTAAACCAACGACCAAAATTCATTTATAATACTTTATATAAGCCCTAGGATTTGTATTCCATCATTTCTAATCAAGAGTATGCAAAATATAAGCAAAGAAAGTCAAGAAAACCCTAAATGAGCCCTAGTTGAACCCGTACTCCCATTTCTTCAATTCTAATCCGTTTTAACCCAAACGAATTGCTAATCTTTGCTAATTACTTTAATCCCAGACCTTAACAACCTATTTCATCATTCCTTAATCATTTATAACACAATGTACCTTGTTAAAACCTTTGAAGAACCCGTCAAACCCAAAATAGACCCGGTTTGCTTCTATGACCATTTTAACCCCTCTAAATTGCTACCATGTACAAATGACCACCCAACCACTATTCTAGAATCCCTTAAGAAGCTTACCCACCTCATTATACTAGACCAATCCTTGGTCAAATTTAAGAGCACATGGTCTCATGAATCTTCTTGTTTCTTCTTGTTGTAGCCGTGGCTTCCATCTAGGCCATCCACACCTTCAATCTAGTTTCTAGCCTTAAAAAATCACCATATAGCCTCTCCTAGTCATCCCCTAGCTGCTCCACACGTCCAAGAACAGAACCAAAGCTTCCTTAGTCATCTATGCTTCATTTGAGTATAAATAGAGCTCTCTAGTCTTCATTCAAACTCGCACCCCCCATCTTCTTACTATAACCCTTAAGGCAGCAATCCTTTGCTCCCTTATGATCCTAGGATCATTAAAGAAGTTCAAGAAGCGAATCCTTGAAGAATTGAAGCCCCGGAGTAAAGATACAAGGCGTACGAGTGGAAATACTACCCGAAACGACCCATTTCCACCATTTTTGATCATTGAAGATCAAACCCAGGTTCTGAATGTTCTACTTCTGCTACTACACCCTTATAATGTTCATATGATCCTAAATATACTCTTGTTAAAGTTTCATAACTCAATTCATGCTCATTTTCCGTTTTGATCCAAAACCGTACACCCGAAACCCTAATTTCGCGTTTTTCTTAAAACTAAATGTTATAATGGTTAAATATTGTTATAATCTATCCTAGCATTCTTAAATAATGTTAAAATAAACCACTTATTGATGCTATGAATGAATTTGAACTTAAAAACCGCGGTTTACGTTTTGAACCCTAATTTTGACCCGTTTTGCTTCCTAGATTAATGAATCGTTATTTTAAAACTTGTGTTTGCGTTAAAACTTTATATTTTTAGTTTATTCTAACTTATAAAATATCTTTTGAAAATGTTACAATAAGCTTTGCTGGCAATTTGGACACTGTTTTGTATTTATTAACCATGCAAGGGGTATATATCGTAAATTTCAGAAACTTATAACTAAAAGGACTAAAAGTGTCATTTTATCAAAGTTATAACTATAGGGGTCTATTATGTCACTTTTCAAAGTCCAAGGTTTACTTGGTATATCTTTCAAAGTTGAAGGACCAAAGTCGTAAAAATGCAAACCCTAGGGGTCTACTTGCAATTTTCCAAACCCTAGGGTCTAAAATGTAACATTTTGAAAAAGTATAAAAACACATTCAAAACATTACCAGACATAACTTTAATTAACGCTTGACGTGCTTAACATTTCCAGATATTGATTAAAACGCTTAAAACCGATTATATCATATCACAATACTAGGGAGCTTCATATTAAGGAGTTTCATCTTGGTATTACGTTCTGACTGAGTTGTTGGGTTTACGATTTAAAGTGCCCTAGCTCCTCAAACGTTTACTGAATGACTTCTGAATTATGATGGCCCGAACGGTGATACAATAATTCCAAACTCTTCAATCAAACTCATAACTCTTAAACCAAAGTTCTAAAGTACAATCTTCCTAAGACTTGACATATTCTACTCAGGTTGTGTGACGTGGCTGTTTACTATTATTTTACTATATCAACATTCCCCGGTTAAGATTGTGATAAGGTCGTCAGCTTTCATTTCAGAATAATTACTACATCTACCTATCAGGTGAAGTTCATAACCTCGCCTTTACTCATTTACATGTTTTATAAACCCGCGAGGGGGATACATGCTTGTTACAAACTCTTTTACATACTCGTTTATCTTATAACAATGTGATTACTTTCCAAAGACTTATACATGCTTAAACCATGAATACAAGTGTCTTTACAAGTTATATGCTAATCTGATATACCATTATCACTAATGTCTAAGTTACTTTATGCCAAAAGTCCCTCATTATCATGGACCATTAATCACTTTCGGGTGAACGCAAATATTGTGGATAGATCTATCGGGATTGACGAATCCTGTTTGTGTTAGCCGGATAGGTAACCAAACACACTATATTTGAATTTCATAGGTATATGGCAAGTACCTACACCGAGGGCCATTATCTATATAAATATATATATATATATATATATATATATATATATATATATATATATATATATATATATATATATATATATATATATCATTTTGGGTATATATATACACTAGTCAGTTTGTGTGCCATGAGCTTAGACCAGACTATACTATACCAGACAAGACCAAACAGGGCAATAACGGGATAATACACTGTTACTATGATAATTGTATTCGTTGCAATTATTACTAATAACGGGTGTATAATAACAATATCATTTTACATAATAATTGTGTTTAAACAATTATTACACTATGACTTGTATTCAAACTGTTTATCAAACCTATGAATTTCACTCAACCATTGTGTTGACTTTTTAGCATGTTTATCTCAGGTAATTGAGCAAGTTGCGGCACGGAGTGGCATGGGCTCGAAGATGGCTGAACTGTTATCATTCAAACATAATGTTTTAGATTTTGGGACCTGCATTTTGTAAAAACTCTGATTATAATGAATGATAACTAAATTTTTCCAACAACGTCTCTTTTGGGTCGTTTTCTATGATTATGATTGTTGTATCCATGAAGTAATACCCCAGATTATCTTCCGCTGCTATATTGTAAAAATGGGGGTGTTACAGATTGGTATCAGCGCCATGGTTATAGAGAACAAGGTCAAAAACCTTAACTATAACCACATTTCTTTTTCAGCCATCAAAGTCCTCCGTGCCACTACATTCCGGAACAAGTATGTAAATATACATATCTATTATACTATTACATAAATAACTTATGTTATTTACAAACTAGGTTGTTAATAGAACGATGTCTTCTCCCAACCACTTTACTTCTGATATTGAGGATGCTTTTTCCTCTATGAATATTCTTAACTATATTTCGGTCTCATCAGATTATTTCCCAGTTTCATTGGGAAGCAATTCTTTTAACTCTTCGGAAAACTCTAACGATAATATGATTCCACCGGTATTCTCATCTTTCTACAAATCAATACTTATTTTAAAGGACGTACATAGCAATTTATGCTTAGGAAATTCCTATTTCATCACCAGATCCTATTAATCCACCAGCTATTTTGGACTCTATCTCTCCGATATTACCACCATCATTACTATTTAATCCTCAATATTTCTCTATTCCTAAAAAACTATTACACCTAAGAAGCGAATCCATTCCCCATCTTCTTCCTCAACTACGTTATCTAATTCATCCCGGAATCAAACATAGTGATTTCGGTTATCACCATCTTTACTCAGTTTTATACTCCTACCCCACCTCAATATTTGAAATTGGAAAACTGTCCAAATTAAATGTTATCTGAAAACACTCATGAGGGACAAATCGAAGATATTTTGAATTACTTAGATGAACTTTATCTTCCCAACCACATCGAGAAAATGAGGAAGGACGTATTGCTAGATGATATATGAGGAATAGTGACGAACTAAAGACCGAACTCAAGAAAATCCGTACTCAGATTATCAAACTTCAAAAGAAGCAGTTAGGGCAAAAGGATAAGATTGCCTTTGCTTACTACAGAATTTCCGATCTTGAACAAATCATTGAGAAAATCCAAGCTCGTCACCAAACAAATCAGGAAGATCTTTAGGATGTCATCTACCAACTCAGAATCAATAAACTCTTAAACTAGTTATAGCTTTATCCTAAGCCACGGGATGTGTGGTATAAATAAAAACGCTTGTCAAATCTTGACTATGTACAGTGAAAAGGCAAGTTATTTATAAAGGCAATCCCGTTTCATACCTTATTTTTCCAACTTATCTCTCTTTCATCATCATTTCCACCATTTGCGTCATTATTTCCGTCTTTATCATAACCTCTAAGTGCTTAAAAATTCAAAAATAAGCATTTTCCTTTAAGCATTTTAAGCATCACATTCTCTTTTATTACTTTTCAAAACTTATGATATCATTCTTACTACATATCATCTTTTGTTGATAGAATGCCTCCCAAAAGGACGTCAACATCTGAAACACCAGTCATAACTTTGGATGCCATCCGGCAACTAATTAATGATGGCATTTCCTCAGCTCTAAAAGCACAAGCTACATCAATGGCAAATACCGACAATCCCAATAGGAAATTGAACCTAGAGAAATTCCTGTAGCAAAAAGAGGAAACTACAAAGAATTCATAAACTGTCAACCTTCCTACTTCAATGGTACAGAAGGAGCTGTTGACCTCATCCGTTGGTTTGAACGTACTGAGTCAGTGTTTTCTCGTAGCAAGTGTGCCGAGGAAGACAGAGTAACATTTGCTACTGGTACTTTAACTGATGATGCCTTGTCCTGGTGGAATGCACATGCCCAGCCTATGGGAATAGAGCAAGCTAATCAAATCACCTGGACTGAGTTAAAAAGGCTTCTGACAAACAAGTATTGTCCTCGAACTGAGATCAAGAAAATGGAAGATGAATTTTATGAATCTAATGTAAATGGAAGTGATCTCAAGACTTATATTAGAAGATTCTAAGAATTAACATTCTTATGTCCAAACATGGTGCCGAATTTTGAGAAACTTATGGAAGCTTTCATCGGGGGACTACCGCAAAGCATTGAAGGAAACGTTACTGCCTCGAAGCCTCAAACTTTGGAGGAAGCCATCAACATATCCCAGAGGTTAATGGATCAAATAATAAAGCATGATTCCGTGTAAGAAACCAATGATCACAAACAAAAGCTTGAGGATAAAGGGAACATCATCAACAACAACAACTATCAGAATAACTACAACAATAACAACCGTAATGATGAGTTTATCACCGACGCAGAATAGATAGATACAGAAACCTTAAGATTTTAACGCCACCAACGGGATATACTGGAACCGTCCTTTGTGTGAAAGATGCACCCCTACATCACATAGGTCCTTGTACTTTGGGTCAGTGCCGGACTGCAACAGAGTAGGTCATTTGACCAAGAACTGCAGAAACAAAACCTAGAAACAATCTACAATACGGTATCCTATAACTTGTTCAATTACCTGTGGAAAAGAACAGGAATTATGCAAATCAGTGCCAAAAGCAAATACAGGGGTCCACAGGAAAGCATACTTAGAGATGAGCTTGCTTTTGTTCACTTTAGGATTTTACCCTAGAAACAAACTCGCGAGGATATTCAAACTATTTAGAATCTTCTTCAATCGAAAAAACCCCAATCATCATGCATCAAATCCTCAGTCGTCTGTTACTTTTATCCTACTATAAGATACGTAGCATAAGTATCAACTCTTTAGAAGTTTCATATGTAAAGTTATCTATGAAATAATAAAGTGATAATCCTATTAATCTTGTTTATCTTGTGGTGGTATCAAACTCGTCAATTATCATTATGTTCAAACTATGAATCTCTACCTTAATACCTTTGCAACAAAAAATTATCATCCTCGATTATATGGGCGTCAGTACAATCAACATCTCAATATTATCTAACAAATCATGATCATATCATTTTCTACACATTACCATATCATGTTTTTATGCTTAGGTAAGACGATTTATGATCATCTTATTGAAATGAATTAGGTCACTTCTTCATTTGAATAAGGAAATTATAAATCTCCGATAACTTTGAATTTATACAATTCGAGTTACAGAGTTGAACTTTCTTTTTGTAATTGGACTAAATTATAAATAAGTAGGCTTAAGTATATAACATACGTACAAACAAGTTTCTTTCAATCCGTTTGTACAAACAATTCCTTAATCATTATCATTATTACCTTCATTATCATTATTACCTTCATCATCTGTTCATTTAAAAATCTGTATCTCACGTAATTAGCAACTCTCTTACAAATTCATAATCATTCCTTGACATCACTTATTCCATGATCTCCGTATTCTAAAAATTCTCTATTATATTCTGCAACCTAATAACAAGGAAACACACAAGAATCTATACAATGTCAAATGATTTCAATACCACTAGGTATGAAAATTTTGACAAAGACTTGTGATAGCATTCTTATTCGATGTTGACTTTTAAAGGTTAATGAATAACGATTCTTTACGATCACAGTAGCACAGCAGAAGCATGGTAGGCCCATAACCCACAGGTTTCATAAATCAAAGTATTTCATCACCCAGGTTCTATCAGAATCTGAAGAAATTCTATTGGCTGTCATCAAGAGGTGTGATCTTGAAAATAAGTAGACGTGTGAAAGGAGGTAATTATAATTATGGTGCGCAACATAATTATAAATGCATCACACACGTGGACTTGTGACCTTGATTAACCTAAAAATCAAATTCATACCCAGTACCTACATCTATTCAATTCAACTTTCAATTAAATCTCGGGACGAGATTTCTGTAAGGGGTGGAGACTATAACAACCCAAGAATTTTCATCAAATGCAAAACCTATTTTACTATTATCACAATTGTACGGGGAAATTTTTCACTTTATTACATTACTTGCATTGTCAATATCTCAGTATGTCATATAACTTACGTAACTAAAGTAGACGAGCTCACGCAACCTATCTATAACAATCCTATCTTCATATATGTCAAGCAATCATCATAATATATCAAGTTAATATCATCATATTCCTATTACAAAGTACATTATTCCTATAATGTACCATTCGCAACGTTATATCAAAACGGGCTTTAAACCGTTATCGTATGCCTCTAAACCCTAATTTCATGAAGGGTTAATATCTAAAGTGAATGCACAAGCTACTAAAGCATATGTACAAGTATCATAACATCTCACATGAATATACATTCTAAAGTACAAGTCCTTAAAAGCTCAATATACAAGTCATTAAGCATGATCTCTAAAATAGCCGTTTTACCTTCGTTTTCATTCCAATTTCTTCACCACTACTCTTGTACAAGCTACTACACTCAATATACAATGTGTAAACCCTAATTATTCTATTCATAAACTTTCATACATCTTTTTACACTCAACCCTATTCAAAACCCTAAACCCTAAATACGAGTAAGTTTCTAAACCTATGACCTGTTCTCTTTGCTTTTATCCATATTAAACCAAACCAACACTCAAATGAAGTTGTAAAAAACTTATTTTACATCATATTCATCCTTTTCATCATTTTTTATCATTACTTCATCATTTTACATTCACTTGTACGTACAACTTATCCTAGAACAACCCTAAATGTACAGTAATTGGTTCATTTAACCCGTTTACTCATTTTAACCATTTCTTATCCCAAATAAAACCACAACCAAGGGCCATTATAAAATCATAAAATGAGTTTACCAAATAAATTATCTTCAATAACGTGGGCTTGTGCAAAAAATCAAAATGCCTAGAAAATCATTAACGAATCCTAGAAACCCTAATTATGCCCTAATTGTAACTTTGACCCGTTTTCTCAATTTCAACCCATTATAACTTAAACAATGACCAACACTTCATTGATAATACTTTATATAAGCCCTGGATTTTGTATTACCATCATTCCTAATCAAAGAGTATGCAAAATATTAGCAGAAGTCATGGAAAACCCTAAACGAGCCCTGTTGAAAACCCGTACTCCCCATTTCTCTATTCTAATCCGTTTTACCCAAACAAATTGCTAATCTTTTGCTAATTTACTTTAACCCAGACCTTAATAACCTATTTCATCATTCCTTAATCATTTATAACACAATGTACCTTGTTAAAACCTTTGAAGAACCCGTCAAACCCAAAATAGACCCGGTTTGCTTCTATGACCATTTTAACCCCTCTAAATTGCTACCATGTACAAATGACCACCCAAGAACTCTTCTAGAAACCTTCAAGCAGCTTATGCACCTACTTAGACCAATCCTTGGTCAAATTTAAGAGCACATGGTCTCATGAATCTTCTTGTTTCTTCTTGTTGTAGCCGTGGCTTCCATCTAGGCCATCCACACCTTCAATCTAGTTTCTAGCCTTAACAAATCACCATATAGCCTCTCCTAGTCATCCCCTAGCTGCTCCACACGTCCAAGAACAGAACCAAAGCTTCCTTAGTCATCTATGCTTCATTTGAGTATAAATAGAGCTCTCTAGTCTTCATCCCCACTTCCTCCTCTATAACCCTTACATAGAAGCAATCCTTTGCTCTAATAGATCCTAAGTGATCTTAATAAGTCTCAAGTACATAAAGGAAGCAAAAGAAACCAAGAAACGAAGCCCGGGAGTCGTTATTCTAGGCGTACGAAGCTAAAAGTCCCGATTCTGACCCATTTCCACCATTTTTGATCCTTGAAGCTCAAACCCAGGTTTTGAATGTTCTAATTCTGCTAATACACCCTTATAATGTTCATATGATCCTAAATATACTCTTGTTAAAGTTTCATAACTCAATTCATGCTCATTTTCCATTTTGATCCAAAACCGTACACCCGAAACCCTAATTTCGCGTTTTTCTTAAAACTAAATGTTATAATGATTAAATATTGTTATAATCTATCCTAGAATTCTTAAATAATGTTAAAATAACCACTTTATTGATTAATGAAGGAATTTGAACTTAAAACCCGCGCGTTTACGTTTTGAAACCCTAATTTGACCCGTTTTGCTTCCTAGCTTAACGAATCGTTATTTTAAACTTGTGTTGCGTTAAAACTTCATATTTTAGTTTATTATAACTTATAAATGTCTATTGAAATGTTAAACTAAGCTTGCATGGCAATTTGGACATGTTTTGTAATTATAATCCATGCAAGGGGTATATATCGTAACTTTCTGAAACTTATAACTAAAGGGGCTGAATATGTCATTTTATCAAAGTTATAACTATAGGGGTCTATTATGTCACTTTTCAAAGTCCAAGGTTTACTTGGTATATCTTTCAAAGTTGAAGGACCAAAGTCGTAAAAATGCAAACCCTAGGGGTCTACTTGCAATTTTCCAAACCCCAGGGTCTAAAATGTAACATTTTGAAAAAGTATAAAATCATGTTTAAAACCTTACCAGACATAACTTTAATTAACGCTTCTCGTGCTTAACATTTCCAGATATTGATTAAAACGCTTAAAACCGATTATATCGTATCACAATACTAGGGAGCTTCATATTAAGGAGTTTCATCTTGGTATTACGTTCTGACTGAGTTGTTGGGTTTACGATTTAAAGTGCCCTAGCTCCTCAAACGTTTACTAAATGACTTCTGAATTATGATGGCCCGAACGGTGATACAATAATTCCAAACTCTTCAATCAAACTCATAACTCTTAAAACTAAAGTTCTAGAGTACAATCTTCCTAAGACTCAACATATTCTACTCAGGTTGTGTGACGTGGCTATTTACTATCATTTTACTATATCAACCTTCCCCGGTTAAGATTGTGATAAGGTCGTCAGCTTTCATTTCAGAATAATTATTACATCTACCTATCAGGTGAAGTTCATAACCTCGCCTTTACTTATTTTACATGTTTTATAAACCCGCGAGGGGGATACATGCTCGTTACAAACTCTTTTACATACTCTTTTATCTTATAACAATGTGATTACTTTTCAATGACTTAGTGAGTTCATAACCCATATTCAATCTTTTGAATACTTTATAAAACCTGTGATACCTGATAAAAAACCATGGAATGCAAGTGTTTTCCTAAATTTATGCTATCCAGGATAAATTAATGCTAAGTAGCTCCAGATGCATTATGTCCATATCATGAATCATTAACATACTTGCATTGCGAGTGAAACGCGGAAATTATGAATAATCTATTGGGGGTGACGGCCTTCCCGTTGTATCCGCCATGCTTGGGGTAGCCAACGCACAATATTTGTCCTAAATAGGTAACCTGCAAGTTATCTTTTCCACGGGGACATCTGTCCCTAACCAATATCCACTACGTGTGATTTCCCAGTTAATGTTTTGATGCATAGATTCTTAGCAACAATAATAATGTTACCCCTGATTTTCCATGATAATTGTATTCGTTGCAATTATAACCATTTATAATGACATGCATTCAACAATGAAAATATACACTATTTTCCATGGATCATACAGCTCTCCGTATGAAATTAAATGTTCTCCATATAATTATCCAAGAATGCCAATAGTTCCATAATTAACTACCTGTATTCAATATACATATCAACCTATGAATTTCACTCAACCTGTGTTGACCCTTTATCATGTTAATCTCAGTAATTTTAAGCAAGTGCGGCAGCGGAGTGGCATTACTCGAAAAGGCTGAACTGTATCATTCAAACATAATGGTTTTTTAGATTTGGGACCTGCATTTTGTAAAAACTCTGATTATAATGAATGATAACTAAATTTTTCCAACAACGTCTCTTTTAAAGTTGTTTTCTATGATTATGATTGTTGTATCCATGAAGTAATACCCCAGATTAGCTTCCGCTGCTATATTGTAAAAATGGGGGTGTTACAGATTGGTATCAGTGCCATGGTTATAGAGAACAAGGTCAAAACCTTAACTATAACCACATTTCATTTTTCAGCCATCAAAGTCCTCCCGTGCCACTACAGTATGTAGGAACAAGTATGTAAATATACATATCTATTATACTATTACATAAATAACTTATGTTATTTACAAACTAGGTTGTTATCAGAACGATGTCTTCTCCCAACCGCTCTACTTCCGATATTGAGGATGCTTTTTCCTCTATAAATATTCTTAACTATACTTCGGTTTCACCGGATTATTTCCCAGCTTCATCAGGAAGCAGTTCTTTTGACTCTTCAGAAAACTCTACAGATAATATGATCCCACCAGTATTCTCATCTTTCTACAATAATCCTTGTTTGAAGGACGTACAAGCATGTTATGCTAAGGAATCACCTATTTCATTACCAGATCCTATTGCTTCACCAGCTATTTTGACTCCATCTCCAGTATTACCACCATCACTACTATTTGATCCCCGATATTTCTTTGTTCCTGAAGAACTATTACCACCTAAGAAGCGAATCCATTCTCCATCTTCTTCCTCAACTACGTTATCTAATTCATCTCGGAATCAAACCTGTGATTTGATATCACCATCTTCCTCAGTTTATACTCCTACCCCACCTCAGATATTTGAAATAGGGAAATGTTCAGTTAAGATGCATCTAAAACATCACGAGGAACAAATCGAAGATATCTTAAATTATTTAGACGCACTCTCTTTTCACCGCATTGAGAAAATGGAAGAAAGACGTATTAATGGTAACGAACTAAAGACTGAACTCAAGGAAATCCGTACTCAGATTATCAAACTTCAAAAGAAGCAGTTAGGGCAAAAGGATAAGATTGCCTTTGCTCATTACAGAATTTCCGATCTTGAACAAATCATTGAGAAAATCCAAGCTCGTCACCAAACGAATCAGGAAGATCTTTAGGATGTTATCTACCGGCTCAGAATCAACAAACTCTTAGAATAGTTATAGCTTTATCCTAGCCACGGGATGTGTGGTATAAATAAAAACGCTTGTCAAATCTTGACTATGTACAGTAAGAAGGCAAGTTATTTATAAAGGCAATCCCGTTTCGTAACTATTGTTGTCAACTATCGCTCTTTCATCCTCATTTTCTACCATTGCATCAATAACACCATTCTTCACGGAATCATACCATAACTTCTAAGTGCTTAAAATCCAAAAATAAGCATTTCTCTAAGCATTTTAAGCATCACATTTTCTTTAAAGTATTACCTTTCTAAACTTGTGATTCTCTTATGTTGATAGAATGCCTCCCAAAAGAACGTCAACATCCGAAACACCAGCCATAACTTTAGATGCCATCCGGCAACTAGTTGCTGACAGTGTTGCTATTGCTTTAAAAGCACAAGCTGCTAACTTAGCAAATACTGACAATACTAACAAAAACACCGGGACAAGTGGAACTTCAGTAGCAAGAAAAGAAATCAACGATCACAAAAGAAAGATTGAAGATAAAGGGAACACCACCACCAACAACAACTATCCCAAACACAACAACAATAACCACTCCAACAATCACATTAACAAAAATAACTACCCAAATAACCGTAACAATAACAACCGCAACAATTATCACCATCAGCAGCAAAATGGAAGGCAGGAAATCTTTAAGGCTAATGGAAACCGTGGATATAATGGACCTCATCCCCTTTGTAGGAAGTGTACTCTACATCACACAGGACCGTGCACTGTTAAGTGTCAGAATTGCTACAAAGTAGGCCATCAGACTAGAAACTGTAGTAGCTAAGAACATCTATTTTCCAACATCACTCTATCTCTCAACTAAATCTCGAGACATGTAACATAAGTATCAATTCTTTTCCATATGTAAAGTTATCCATGAAATAATAAAGTATGATTCCGTTACATCTTGTTATCTGGTGATATCAAAATTTGACATCGTTTGTCAAATTCCATTATATTCAACTCTAAATACCCTCCTCACACCTTTGCAACATAAATTATCATCCTTGATTATATGTGCGTCAGTACAATCAAACATCTCAGTATTATCTAACCATTCATGATCATATCATTTTCTACACATTACCATATCATGTTCTTATGCTTAAGTAAGACGATTTATGATCATCTTATTGAAATGAATTAGAATGCTTCTTCATTTGAATAAGGAATTATAAATCCTGAACAATGTATTTCTAAATTCTCATTACAAGAAGTTGGACGCTTCTTTTTGTAAGTGACTAATTATAAATAAATAGGCTGTAAGAATAATAACAATACGTACCATAACACGTTACTTTCAATCCGTATGTACAAACAATCCCTTAATCATTATCATTATTACCTTACAATACCTTCATCAATCTATTTTGTTTTTTTTAATTTCAAAATCTGTATCTCACGTGATTAGCAACTCTCTTACAAATTCATAATCATTCCATGACATTACTCATTCCATGATCTTCGTATACTAAAATTCTCTGTTATATTCTGCAACGTAATAACAAGAAAACACACAAGAATCTATGCAATGTCAAATGATTTCAATACCACTAGGTATGAAAATTTTGACAAAGACTTGTGATAGCATTCTTATTTGATGTTGACTTTTAAAGGTTAATGAATAACGGTTCCTTACGGTCTGAGTAGCGCAACGTACCCCATCCACCTAGATTCTACCAGAATCTAGAGAAATTCTATTGACTGTCACCAAGAGGTATGATCTTGAAAATAAGTAGACGTGTGAAAGGAGGTAATTATAATTATGGTGTACAACATAATTATAAATGCATCACACACGTGGACTTGTGACCTTGATTAACCTAACATAAAAATCAAATTCATGCCCAGTACCTACATCTATTCACTATAACTTTCAATTAAATCTCGGGACGAGATTTCTGTAAGGGGTGGAGACTATAACAACCCAAGAATTTTCATCAAATGCAAAACCTATTTTACTATTATCACAATTGTACGGGGAAATTTTTCGCTTTATTACATTACTTGCATTGTCAATATCTCAGTATGTCATGTAACTTACATAACTAAAGTAGACGAGCTCACGCAACCTATCTATGGCCATCCTGTCTTCATATATGTCAAGCAAACATCACAATATGTCAAGTCAATATCATCATATCCTTATTACAAAGTACATTATTCCTATAATGTACCATTCACAACGTTATATCAAAACGGGCTTTAAACCATTATCGTATACCTCTAAACCCTAATTCCATGAAGATTTAATATCTAAAGTGAATGTACAAGCTACTAAAGCATATGTATAAGTAATATAACATTTCATTTGAAATATAAACTCCCTACAAGTCAAGTACAAGCTTTCAAAGCACAATATACAAGTCATTAATGCACGATATCCAAAATAGCCGTTTTACCTCCGTTTTCATTCTAGTTTCTTCACCACCACTCTTGTGCAAGCTACTACACTCAATATACAATGTGTAAACCCTAGTTATTCTATTCATAAGCTTTCATACACCTTTTTACACTCAAAACCCTAATACAAAAGTCAGAAACCCTAACCCGAGCAAAATACTAAACCATGACCCGTTTCTTCATTTTTATCCATTGTAAACCTAAACCAATACTCAAATAAGTTGTAATAACTTAATTTACAACATTATCAATCATATACAATCATCATTTCTTCATTTTACTTCAACTTTAAGCAAATTGAATCCAAGAGGCCCTAATTATGCCCTAATTGGAAGTTTGGACCTGTTTACTCGTTTTTGCCCATTTTAAACCCAAACCACCTATCAATTCTTGTTATTAATCCTTAATACAATCCTTACAAACATTAATCCATCATTATTGATCAAATGTACACGAATTACAAGCTTGAAAACCCTAAATAAGCCCTAATGAACCCGAAACCTAGTTTCTTGCAATTTGACCCATTTTAAGCTTTCCCTTTGCACTTTAGCACCTCAATGACAAGCACCACACCTTCCTAAGCAGCTTACCCACCTGCTATAACAAATATCTCACATGTTCTTGGTACAAAAATTGGCCACATCACCCCTTTGTCTTCCTTTCTTAGCCGCGGCATCACAAGAGGAGAACAACACATCAAAGCTAGTTTCTAGCTTATGAAACTCATCACATAGCCTCTCCTCATCACCCTCTAGACCTCATACATGTCCTAACCTGGTCACAAAGTGTCCCTTGGCCTCTAAGGTTTGAAATACTATAAATAGGGGCATAAACTCTTCATTTGAACTCATCCCCCACTTCCTCCTCTATAACCCTTAATAGCAGCAATCCTTTGCTCTAAGAAGATCCTAAGAGGTCCTAAGAAGTCTCAAGAACAGAAGTGAAGCAAAAGAAACCAAGAAAAGAAGCCCGGGAGTCGTTATTCTAGGCGTACGAAGCTAAAAGTCCCGATTTCGACCCGTTTTCAAGCTATAAGCTCAAACCCAGGTTCTATCGTCTTCATACCTGCTACTACACCCTTATAATGTTCATATGATCCTAAATATACTCTTGTTAAAGTTTCATAACTCAATTCATGCTCCTTTCCATGATCCAAAACCCTTCTCTGAAACCCCTAATTTTATGTTTTTCTTAAAACTAAATGTTATAATGGTTAAATGTTGTTATAATCTATCCTAGCATACTTAACTAATATTAAAATAACTACTTTATTGATTATTGAAGGAATTTGAACTTAAACCCGCGCCACATACATTTTTAAAACCTAATTTGAATTATTGATATCTTCGGTGGCATGGACTCGAAGAAGGCTAAAATTGTTATCATGTCACATTGTATGTAACTAGGATTTTAGGACCGCCAGTGTAAAACTCTGATTTTTAAATGAAGGATAACGTATCTTTTGAACAACATCTTCTTTTGGGTCGTTTCTATGATATATTGTTGTTTCCATGAAGTATTACCCCGATTAGCTTCGCTGCTATATTGAAAAATAGGGGTGTTTACAGTTTGGTATCACGCCATGGTTAATAGAGAAAAATGTCAAAACCTTAATACTATAACCACATTCTTTTCAGCCACAAAGTCCTCCGGTCACTTACATTCTGGATCAGTATTGAAAAATACATATCTATTATACTATTACATAAATAAACTATGGTTATTACTAATTGGGTTTTAACAGAACAATTCTTCTCCCATCGCTCTACTTCCGACATTGAAGATGCTTTTTTCCTCTATAATATTCTACCATACTTTTCGGTCTCACCGGATTACTTCCCACTTCATCGGAAAGCAGTTCTTTTAACTCTTCGGAAGACTCTAAAGATAATATGATCCAACCAGTATTCTCACCTTTCTACAATAATCCTTGTTTAAAAGACGTACAAGCATTTTATGCTAAAGAATTACTTATTTCATCACCAGATCCTATTATCCCATCCAGCTAATTTTGACTCCATCTCTGGTATTTCCACATCATTACTATTTGATCTCATATTTCTTTATTCCTGAAGAACTATTACCACCTAAGAAGCGAATCCATTCCCCATCTTCTTCCTCAACTACGTTATCTAATTCATCCCGGAATCAAACCTGTGATTTGGTATCACCATCTTCCTCAGTTTATACTCCTACCCCACCTCAGATATTTGAAATAGGAAAATGTCCAATTAAGATGTATCTGAAACATCATGAGGGACAAATCGAAGATATTTTGAATTACTTAGATGAACTCTATCTTCACCACATCGAGAAAATGGAGGAAGGACGTATTGATAGAATGATCATACGAAGGAATAGTGACGAACTAAAGACCGAACTCAAGAAAATCCGTACTCAGATTATCAAACTTCAAAAGAAGCAGTTAGGGCAAAAGGATAAGATTGCCTTTGCTCACTACAGAATTTCTAATCTTGAACAAATCATTAAGGAAATCCAAGCTCGTCACCAAACAAATCAGGAAGATCTTTAGGATGTCATCTACCGGCTCAGAATCAACAAACTCTTAGAATAGTTATAGCTTTATCCTAGCCATGGGATGTGTGGTATAAATAAAAACGCTTGTCAAATCTTGACTATGTACAATAAGAAGGCAAGTTATTTATAAAGGCAATCCCGTTTTGTATCTTATTGTTTCCAACTTATCGCTCTTTCATCATCATTTCCACCAATTGCATCATTATCTCCATCTTCATGAATCATACCATAACCCCCACGTGCTTAAAATTCAAAAATAAGCATTTATCTTTAAGCATTTTTAGCTTCACATTTTCTTTTAAATATTACCTTTCAAAACTTGTGATGTCATTCTTACTACGCGTTATCTTTTGTTGATAGAATGCCTCCCAAAAGGACATTATGCGAATCGGTACTCAAAAGCAAACAACAGGGCCACCGGAAAACATACTTAGGGATGAGCTTAATTTTGTTCACTTTAGGATTTCTACCCTAGAAACAACTCTCGAGGATATTCAAGTTCATTAGAATCTTCTTCAATATGAAAACTTCAATCATCAAGCCACAATCCTTGTCGTTTGTTACTTTATTCTAGAATCCTACTACGAGATACGTAGCATAAGTATCAACTCTTTTAGAGTTTCATATGTAAAGCTACCCATGAAATAATAAAGTGATGATTCCGTTACATCTTGTTATCTGATGATATCAAAACTCGACATTATTTGTCAATTCCATCGATTCTATTATGTTTAAACTCTGAATACTCCCCTCATACCTTTGCAACATAAATTTTCATCCTCGATTATATGGGCGTCAGTACAATCAATTCATGATCATATCATTTTCTACACATCATGTTTTTATGCTTAGGTAAGACGATTTATGATCATCTTATTAAAATGAATTAGGTCACTTCTTCATTTGAATAAGGAAATTATAAATCTCTGAACTATGAATTTATAAATTCTCAGTTACAAGGAGTTGAACGCTTCTTTTTGTAAGTGACTAATTATAAATAAATAGGCTTAAGTATATAACATATGTACAAACAAGTTTCTTTCAATCCGTTTGTACAAACAATTCCTTAATCATTATAATTATTACCTTCATCATCTGTTCATTTCAAAATCTGTATCTCACGTGATTAGCAACTCTCTTACAAATTCATAATCATTCTTTGACATCACTCATTCCATGATCTCCGTATTCTAAAAACTCTCTGTTATATTCTGCAACGTAATAACAAGGAAACACACAAGAATCTATACAATGTCAAATGATTTCAATACCACTAGGTATGAAAATTTTGACAAAGACTTGTGATAGCATTCTTATTCGATGTTGGCTTTTAAATAGCGATTCTTTACGATCAGAGTAGCGCAACAGAAGCGTGGTAGGCCCATAACCCACAGGTTTTGTAAATCGAAGTATTTCATCCACCCAGGTTCTATCAGGATCTGGAGAAATTCTATTAGCTGTCATCAAAAGGTGTGGTCTTGAAAATAAGTAGACGTGTGAAAGGAGGTAATTATAATTATACGTAACATAAGTATAAATGCATGCACCCACATGGACTGTGTGACCTTGATTAACCTAACATAAAAATCAAATTCATGCCCAGTACCTACATCTATTCACTATAACTTTCAATTAAATCTCGGGACGAGATTTCTATAAGGGGTGGAGACTATAACAACCCAAGAATTTTCATCAACCTATTTTACTATGATCACAATTGTACGGGGAAATTTTTCGCTTTATTACATTACTTGCATTGTCAATATCTCATTAAGCAAGGTAACTTGCATAACTAAAGTAGACAAGCTCACGCAACCTATCTATGGCCATCCTGTCTTCATATATGTCAAGCAAACATCACAATATGTCAAAGTCAACTATTATCATTTCTTATTACAAGTAATCATATTCCTATAAGTACCATTCGCAAAAAACTTTATTAATCAACGGGCTTTAAACCATACGATGCTCTAAACATAATTCCATGAAGATTAACATCTAAATGAATGCACAACTATAAAGCATAGTACAAGCAATATAACATCTCAATTAGAAATATAAAATCTCTTCAAGTCCCAAAGTACATAGTCTCTAAAAGCTCAATGTACAAGTCATAAAAGCATAGACATCGAAAATAACCGTGTTTACATCCGTTTCCATTCCTATTTTCTTCACCACCACTTATGTACAAGCTAACTAAAGCATCATGTCACAATGTGTAAACCCTAATTATTCGATTCATAAGCCTTCACAACACATATACCTCAAAACCGAATTCAAACACCCTAGACCTATAACCAGAGCTAGATTCTAAACCATGACACTTTCGTCATTTTATCCATTGGAACCTAAACCAACTCTCAAATAAGTTTTAATAACTTAATTTATAACATTATCAATCATTTTCAAACATCATTCCATCATCATCCAATCATGGCTACTTCAATTAAACACAGGAAATAGAAAATCTAGGAAACCCTAATTGTACCCTAATTTGTGATTTTTGATGACCCGTTTACCTCATTTTTAGACAATAGCATTCTCAAGTTAGCAACCAAGCGATCATTGTAAACTCCATAAAATGATTTACAAACCTTATCCACATTAACCATCCTTCGCTTCAACAATATACGAGAATTACAAAGCTAAAAACCTAAAAGCCTTATATGAACCCTAATTCCAAGCTACGGCTTATTCTTTCAATTTTCACCCATTTTAAACTAATACCCAATGATCATACTTCATTGAAATAACTTTTTATTTAAGCTCTAGGCTCTGTATTCCTTCATTCCTAATCAAATATGCAAAATATAAACTAAGAAAGTCAGAAACCCTAACCGAGCCCAAGGTTTTATACCGTGACCTCCATTTCTTCAATCTAACACCTTTTAACCCAAACCAATTGCGAATAATTTGTTAATCCTTTCTTATATCAGATCTTAGGAACATTTATTAACCATCCTTAATCATTACACACGAAATAAAAGCTTGAAACTGGAATCACTAGTCGAACCCAAAACAGACCCAGAACCCACCTCATTTTTGGCTTCTTACCCAGTTAGGCATAACCATGTGCTAGGCTACTTACAAAAACTCCCTTCTAGGACACCTTGTAAGCAGCTCGACCCACCTGCTTGAACCATTCTCTTGGTCGAAAATTCAAGGCACATGACCTTCTTTTTTGCTCCAATCAGCCGCACTACTCTCAGAACCAAACCACCTCATACAACCTCCTCCTTGCACATAGCCCTCTCAACACAGCCCCTAGACTCTCCACATCATCTCCCATGTGTCCTAACCTGATCACTAAGATTTCTTGGCCTCTAAGGGTTGGAAATGCTATAAATAGGGGTCTTGGGCACTCATTCAAACTCGCACCACACCTCCTCCTCTATAACCCTTATAGGCAGCAATACTTTGCTCCCTTATGATCCTAGGATCATTAAAGAAGTCTAAGAAGCTAATCTTTGAAGATTTGAAGCCCCGGGAACAAGATACAAGGCGTACAGGAAATACTACCCCAAAAATACCCATTCCACCATTTTTGCTCCTTGAAGCTCAAACCCAGGTTTTGAATGTTCTACTTCTGCTTAACTACCCTCCCTTATAAATGTTTCATATTGTCCTACATAAACTCTTATTAAAGTTTCATAACCCAATTCATGCTCAATTTCTATTTTGATCCAAAACCGTACACCCGAAACCATAATTTCGCGTTTTTCTTAAAAATAAATGTTATAATGGTTAAATATTATTATAATCTATCCTAACATGATTAACTAATGTTAATATAACCACTTTATTGATTAATGAAAAGAATTTGAACTTAAAACCCGCGCGTTTAACGTTTGAAACCCTAATTTGATCACCATTTTACTTCCTACGTACAAAATCCGTTATTTTAAACATTGTGTTACGTTAAAACTTCATATTTTAGTTTATTTATAACTTATAAATTCGAATTGAAATGTTAACCAAGCTTCATGGCAATTTGGACATGTTTTGTAATTATAGTCCATGCAAGGTATATATCGTAACTTTCCGGAAACTTATAACTAAAAGGGCTAATGTGTCATGACCAAAGTTAATAAACTCCAGATCGAGTATGTCACTTTTAAAAGTCCCAAGGTTTACTTGGTAATATGTTTCAAAGTTGAAGGACCAAAGTCATAAAAGTGCAAACTCCAAGGGCCTAATTGTAATTTTCCAAACCCTAGGGTCTAAAATGTGAACAATTTTGAAAAAGTGTAAAATCAAATTTAAAAACCTTAACCAGGAATAACTTAATTAACTACTTCTCGTGCATAACATTTCCAGAATTGATTAAGACGCTTAAAACCGAATTATATCGTATCACAATACTAGGAAGGCTTCCATATTAAGGAGTTTCATCTGTATTACGTTCTGACTGAGTTTGTTGTTTACGATTTAAAAATGCCTAAGCTCCTCAAACGTTACTTAGAATGACTTATGATTAGATGGCCCGAACAGTGATACAATAATTCCAAACTCTTCAATCAAACTCATAACTCTTAAAACTAAAGTTCTAGAGTACAAACTTCTTAAGACTTGACATATTTACTCAGGTTGCGTGACGTGGCTGTTTATTATCATTTTACTATATCAACATTCCCCGGTTAAGATTGTGATAAGGTCGTCAGCTTTCATTTTGGAATATATATTACATCTACCTATCAGGTGAGATTCATAACCTCGCCTTTACTTATTTTACATGTTTTATAAACCCGCGAGGGGGATACATGCTTGTTACAAACTCTTTTACATACTCGTTTATCTTATAACAATGTGATTCTTTGCCAAAGACTAGTGAATTCATAGCCTCAGGCATTTCATCTTTTCATAACCCGTGAGGGGGATACCTGCTAGAATTAGAATACAAGGTTACATGCTATTCTGACATATCATTACAATTGCTGTCTAAGTTATCTATCCTACAAGTCGTTAAATTTGACTTCAAGTCGTTAAATTGACTTTGGATATTAATGTGTTAGTTTCATAAATCCTACAAGTCGTTAAATTTGACTTCAAGTCGTTAAATTGACTTTGGATATTAATGTTAGTGTAATAAATCCTACAAGTCGTTAAATTTGACTTCAAGTTGTTAAATTGACTTTGGATATTAATTAAAGAGTATAAATCCTACAAGCGTTAAATTTACTATCGAGTCGTAATTATCTTTGGATGTTAATATGTTTATATAGTGGCTACTTCGAGTCGTTAAATTGACTTTAAATTTAATATATGAGCTCTCGAGTCGTTAAATTGACTTGAGATGTTAATATATGACGCTTCGAGTCGTTAAA
Source organism: Tanacetum coccineum (assembly GCA_026074375.1). Lineage (NCBI taxonomy): Eukaryota > Viridiplantae > Streptophyta > Magnoliopsida > Asterales > Asteraceae > Tanacetum > Tanacetum coccineum. Next base: position 1,792 of record BQNB010094142.1, on the reverse strand, counting down.
TTGACTTGGATGATAATGTGTTTTGATGACAATGAGAACAAGACCAATCAGACCCCAAACAAGGCAATAACGTATAATACATTTGTTACTATGATTCATTGCGATATTACTGAATAACAGTGTATATAATACATACAAGATCATAACAATATCCATTTTTCAGAATAATTGTGTCATACAATTATTATACTAGTACCTGTATTCAAACGTTTATCAAAACCTATGATTATCACTCAACTTTGTGTTGACTTTTTAGCATTTTATCTCATGGTTATTGAGCATAATACGGCACGGAGTGGGCATGGATTCGAAGATGCTACAAACCTGTTTTACCTTCACATTGTATGTAACTAGATTTTGGACCTGCCGTTTGTAAAACTCTGATTTGAATGAATGAAACATATCATTTGAATAAACGTCCTCTTTTGGATAGTTTCTATGATTATGATTGTTGTTTCCATGAAGTAATACCCCAGATTAGCTTCTTCTGCTATATTATAAAAATGGGTGTTACAAAAGTGCTCTTATCTCAGCTTTATTGACACAAAAAAAACGTTTTGTCTCTACCCCATTAAATGATGAATATTAATAAGTTTTCCCAACTCGTTTATTTCTTTGTCCAGATTAACAAAAAGTTTTAGCAATTGACTCTCATTTGGCATCTTTTTTGGAGGTAAATTCGACTTTTATGGACTCGATTCAGGAGATACATTAGAAGTAGAAGGAGGTGAAAGATAAGTTTGTTCAGCAGATGATGTGTCGTTTAGTATAGGTAATTATCTTATCAAGTTTTACTATTTATATTTTACCGACTTTACCTATTAACTTACACTAACGGGCAGTGTACCCTATCGATTGTAGGTTCGTTGGTAAGTAAGGTATCGATCACTAAGAGTGAGTGTTAATACTTAATCTACTAATATTCAAATTATCTAAGTTAAACCTAATTAATCCTAATTAAACCTAAACTAACGCAAAAGGGAGGGGGGTTCAGCCTGAGAGACTAGCATGAGTTTTGGTTTAATCTAAACTAGTACTGTAATAAATGAGACTAGTAACACACACAAGCAGATAAACAAACGATAAAGAAGAGGTCAAGCACTTATGTAAGGAAAATATATTAACCAAGTTTATTTAAATAAGATGTATGAATTGTCTAGTGTGCAATGATTGTACTACTTTTGTTGGTAGTATATTATTCCAAAGTTAGGTGGTACTTCTCCCTAGACTCTAGGTTTATATTACGGTCGATCTTGTCACAATCAACCAAACCCGCATAAAGTTCACACCATCAATTATAATCTATCTAGGTGACAATAATAAAACCTGGCTCATCGAGGCTTTACCAACTTATGCCCAATTGTTATCTATATACTAGTAGTCTACAGTCCACTGAACTACCTAAGGAAATAAAACGTTATTTGTAATCCTAAGTTACCTTAGTCTACCATTCACTTAACCAAAGGTAGGAACAGGATTTTGTTTATAGTCCTATTGATCCAGCTATATAGATAAGTTGTATGTAGTATACATCCCAGACTCTAGTCTACTGCCCAAATAACGATTAAGTTACAGCGCTTTATTTGTATTCCTAGATCCAGTTGAATGATAGATGAATACATAATCAAGCAATAAACAGGTATGAAGTGATAAACATAATCAGCATGCAACGAAATAGTAAACAACCAATATAAACAAATCAAAACATCAAATTATCATAAACTTAGCTAATACCTATAGGTATTAGCCCATAATCATTGTATCAATACACAGTATCATATTCAGAACGATT